>JAQSVH010161613.1:41769-59558 GCA_029448705.1 Adansonia digitata | reverse complement strand
CATGATGAGTAATGATGATTCGGGCATAGAAGATAAACTTAAAGAAGCACCAATGCTAAAAGGTAAAATTTACAGCTCTAGAGTTAATGGCTTATACTAGTTTATGGTGGGAAAATGTGACGGTGCGAAGAAGGCATGAAGGAGAAAATCCAGTATCAATATAAAGGCTTATGAAAATGCTTATGGAAAAAAGGTTTGTACCTTAATGCTATAAGTAAAAGTTATTCCTTAAGTTGCAAACTTTGCAACAAAAACCCTACTGGGTTGAGTGTTATATTAAAAAGTTTGAGATGTTAATAATGCGATGTGATCTATAAAAGACTCAAGAACAAATCATTGCAAGATTCATTAGTAGGCTGTACAAGGAGATTGTAGAATCAGTGAGTGACAACCATATGCCACATAGGATGTGTGATTACATTGGTTATGAAGATTAAAAGGTAACATAAAAGAGGCACATCTAGGGTAAGTAAACCTTACACCTTATCTTTTTCTTCATCTTATATCTCCAAAACATTCATAAAACCTGAAGATAAAAAGGATCTTACTAAAGTGATTGTGGTTGAAAAAAGGAAAAAAAAGTTAAAAATTTCCAAGCTTTAAAAAAAAGCCATGATATAAAGTGTTTTAGGTGCCTCGAGCTTGGACACATAGCTTCTCAATGTCCTAACAAGAAGGCAATGATCATTCATGAATCAGTTGAAAAAGTTGTTTGTGAGATTCAAAACTCTATCTTTTCGAAGATTGATCTCAAGAATGGATACCAATAGATTCGAATAAAAGAAAGTGATGTATGGAAAAAAGCATTCAAGACTAAGTTTAGGTTGTGCGAATAGATAGTCATGCCCTTTGGCTTTTCCATTGGTCCTAGTACATTTATGCAGTTAATGAACCATGTTTTACAAAAATTCATTAGTCATTTCATTGTTGTTTATTTTGATGACAAACTTGTTTATAGTATGAAATTTGATGAATACATAGAGCATCTTACAAGGGTGTTTGAAAGTGCTTAAAGAATAAAGCTATTTGCTAACCTCAAGAAATCACTTTTTACAAGATCCTCTAGTTTGTCTTGGCTATGTCATTTCCCAAAATGGAGTGGAGATTGATGAAGGAAAGGTTAAAGCTATCAAGGAGTGGCTAATTCCTACTAATGTTGCTGAAGTTCAGAGTTTTCATGGCTTAGCATCCTTTTATAGATGCTTTTTGAAAAATTTTAGCACCATTCTAACTCTGTTGACCTAGTGCATGGAAAAAAAAGAAATCGAGTTTAAGTGGACTAAGGTAGCAAAGTGAAGTTTTGACTTGATTAGGGAAAAGTTAAGTTTGACTCCGATACTAGCATTACTTGATTTTTCTAAAACCTTTCAAGCACAGTGTAATGCGTCAAGAATTTGGATTAGAGTTGTTCTTAAGCAAGATGGGCATCCCATTACCTATTTCAGCTAGAAGTTAAGTGGTTCTCATCTTAACTACTTAACCTATTATAAGGAGTTGTATATGTTGATTCGAGCATTCAAAACTTGGAAACATTACATATTGCCCAAAGAGTTCATGATTCATAAAAATTATGAATCATTGAAAAATTTGAAAGGGCAAAGCAAGTTGAATAGGAGACATGCCAAGTGGATAGAGTTCTTAGAGATGTTTCCTTATGTAATTAAATGCAAGAAAGGGAATGTCAACATTGCAGCTGATGCACTTTTTGCGAAGGTTACTAATCTCTATGCTTAATACGAGATTAATAGGGTTTGATTCAATAATAGAATTGTGCAAAGAGGACTTGCACTTTGCAAAGATCTAGTAAGAATGCACAAATGGAGCAAATGAGGTTTATTTTTGGCATAAAGGATTTCTCTTCAAGTCCAGCCAATGTTACCCTCAATGAAATAAGGGTTATTTTCTCCATTGTTTTAGGTTTACCTAAGACATCATGAGGAAAAGATTCATAGATGGTTGTAGTGGATTACTTTTCAAAGATGTCGCACTCTATTCTATGCCATAGAATTAATGATGCCCGCCATGTAGCTGATTTTTCTTTAAAAAAATAGTTTGATTTCATGGGATTCCTAAAAGCAGTGTTTCTGATAATAATGCTAAGTTTCTAAGTTATATATGGAAGACTTTACAGAAAAAGCTTGGAAACAAGTTATTATTTAGCATAATTTATCATCCATAAACTAATAACCAAACTGAAGTTGTGATAGAACATTTTCAGTTTTGCTTAAGATGGTGGTGAACAAGAATTTAAAGAGTTAGGATGAGTGCTTGGCACATATAGAGTTTTCTTACAATCATAGTGTACATAGCACTATTAAGCATTCCTCTTTTGTGGTGGTCCATGGTTTCAACCCAACTACGCCTCTTGATTTAGCATCACTACCAATTAGCGAGAGAAGTTGTATAGATGAAGCTAAGAAGGCTTAAATGTTAAAGAAAATGCACAAGGAAGTTAGAGAATAGATTGAAAAGAGGAATAAAGCTTATGTGAAATTGACAAACAAAAGGAGAAAGCAAGTTCTATTCAAAATAGAAGATTTTATGTGGATTTATCCTCATAAGAAAAGGTTTCCTAATCAAAGGAAGTCTAGCTGATGTCATAGGCTGGTGGTCCTTTTAGGGTCCTTGGAAAGGTAAATGACAAAGTTTTAAAGCTTCAATTACTCAAAGAATATAATGTGAGCACCAGGTTCAATGTTCTAAATCTTACATCCTATTTGGAGGACACTTTGGATAATGGAGATGGTATGGATTTTAGGGCAAATTATTCTTAACAAGGGGGAAATGATGTGCCACATCATGGTTGGTAGAAGGCCTAAAAGATAAAAAGTTTTAAGTATATAGGCCTAATCACATGATCAAAGGCTAAAAGCATCAACCTGCGACATTATGTGCTTGATAAGGAAGATCCTTGAAGATTTTAGAAACCTTCTTAAGCAAGAAAGTTAGCAGCATTCAAATTAGGAAAGTTTCGGTGTGCAGATTATTACTTAATCTCTAAGGCAGTCAGTTTCTTTTCTTAGAAAGGTTTTAATTTCGTAGCATGCAATGAAATTAATTTTGTTGACTATTTTATTTTCTTCGTGAACAAGCAATATCATAATTAATTACCTAGGATTTAGTTTCCTTTTCTTGTAAAGGCTTTTGGCTAATCCTGTACCATTAATAGGGAACCTTATGCTTGTTTTTGGGACATTTAGAGCTAATCAATAAAGTAGATGATTATTTTTATTTTTTTTCTCTTATCTATGTCTTCTTGGTGGTGAGTTTGTAAGACTTATCTTTTAGGTTTCTCATCCCTAAAAGTGGCATCCAACCTTTTATTAATTGTGGCAAGGATTTTATCAATCAATCAAGGTTTATTCTTACATTATTCTAACTTTTAGATTTTTTAGATTTTTATTTTGATCTACTTTCATTTTAAACCATTAGAGATCTATGTCCATTGAGTTCTATTCTAATAAGGCTCATAAAAAAAACACCATCTAATTGGGATGCATGATATTAAAGCATTAGTTTTGCAAGAAAAACTTTTCTTTCCACCATTTTTCTTAGAATCAAAGTTCTCCCTTAAATTTGACAAACATGGTTTCTCGTAATAATCACCATTTTTTCATGATTGGGCTGCAAAAATCCTTCTTCTAATTAGGATACAAGATATTGAAGTATTGGTTTTGCAAGAAAAGCTTTTCTTTCCACCATATTCCTTAGAATCAATGTATGTTCTTCAAATATGAAGAACATGGATACTCTAATAATCTCCATTCTTTCCATGATTGGGATACAAGAACACCTTTTTCTAAATAGGATACATGATATTAATGCTTTGGTCTTGCAAGAAAAGTTTTTATTTCCTTCATTTGCCTTAGAATCAATGTTGTCCCTCAAACATGATAAACTTGAGTTTTTGAAGTAATCTCCATTCTTTTTGTGATTGGGCCACAAAAAATCCGTCTTCTAATTTGGATACACAATATTGATGCTTTGGTTCTGTAATATATGCTTTTCTTTTCATCATTTTTTTTAGAATCAAAGTTCAACCCTCAAATGCAATGAGCAAGGATTTTCATAATAATATACATTCTTTACATGATTGGGTAACCAAAACATCTTCTTCTAATGGGACACATGATATTGATACTTTGTTTTCACAAGAAAAGCTTTTCATTCCACCATTTTTCTTAGAATCAATATTTGTTTCTTAAATGTAACGAACATGGATTCTCATAATAATCTCTATTCTTTGCATCATTAGCTATAAGAACATTTCTTTAAATTGGAATACACAATATTGATGCTTTGGTTTTGCAAGAAAATCTTTTTATTCTACCATTTTCCTTAGAATCAATATCCATCCCTCAAACGTGATAAACATGGATTCTTGTTATAATCTCCATTCTTTTCATGATTGGACTATATAAAGACATTCTTCTAACCGGGAAACATGATATTGATGCTCCAGTTTTAAAATAAAAGCTTTTTTTCCCAACATTTTCCTTGGAATCAAAGTTCATCCCTCAAATGTGGCAAACATAGATTCTCATAATAATCTTTATTCTTTTCATGATTCAGCAATGAAAACACCTTTTTCCAATTGGAATACTTCGATATTGATGCTTTGGTTTTGCAATAAATGCTTTTCCTTCCACCATTTTCCTTAAAATCAAAGTTTATCCACTAAATGTGATAAGCATGGATTCTCGTAATAATCTCTAATTTTCTCATGATTGGGCCACAAAACACCTTCTTCTAATTGGGATACATGATATTCATAGTTTGATTTTGCAAGAAAAGCTTTTCTTTCCACCATTTTTCTTATAATTAAAGTGTATCTCTTAGTTTGACGAAAATGGATTCTTGTAATAATCTCCAATTCTTTCATGATTGGGCTACAAAAACACCCTTTTCAAATTAGGATACATAATATTGATCCTTTAGTTTTGCAAGAAAAGCATTTATTTCCACTATTTTCCTTAGAATAAGAATTATATCTAAATTATGACAAAAATGGATTCTCATAATAATCTCTATTCTTTTAATGATTGGGCTATAAAAACACCTTTTTCTAATTGGGATATATGATATTGGTGCTCTAGTTTTGTAAGAAAAGCATTTTTTCCTCCATTTTCCTTTAAATCAAAGCTCATCCTTTAAATGTGACGAACATGGATTCTCATAATAATCTCTGTTCTTTTCGTGATTAGGCTATTAAAACACCTTTTTCTTATTCGGATACACAATGTTAATGCTTTAGTTTTGCAATAAATGCTTTTCTTTCAAATATTTTCCTTAGAATCAAGTTTTTCCCTCAAACGTAACAAACTTGGGTTTTCACAATAATCTCCATATTTTCAAAATTTGGCTACAACACCTTCCTCCAATTGGGATACATGATATTGATGCTTTGGTTTTACAGGAAAAGCTTTTCTTTCCACCTTCTTTCATAGAATCAAAGTTTATACCTTAAATCTGATGAACATTGATTCTCATAATAATCTTCATTTATTTCATGATTAGACTATGAAAGCACCTTCTTTTATTTGGGATAGATGATATCGATTCTTTTATTTTGCAAGAAAAACTTTTTGTTCTAGCATTTTCCTTAGAATTAAGGTTTATCCCTCAAATGTAATGAACAAGGATTCTAGTAATAATCACCATTCCTTTTATAATTAAGATACAAGAACACCTTTTTCCAATTAGGGTACACAATATTGAATGCTTTGGTTTAGTAGGAAAGCTTTTCTTTCCACTATTTTTCTTAGAGTAAAAGTTCATCCCTTAAATGTAATGAACATGGATTCTTGTAATTATTTCCCTTATTTTTGTGATTGGGCTATAAGAACACCTTTTTCTAATTAAGTACATGATGTTGATGCTTTGGCCTTGCAAAAAAGCTTTTCTTTCCTTTATTTCCCTTAGAATCAAAGGAGATCCCTCAAAATTGATGAACCTGGATTCTCAAAATAATATTTATTCTTTTCATGATTGGGCTAGAAAAACACTATCTTCTAAATATGATTATGCTTTGGTTTTGAATAAATGCCTTTCTTTCCACCATTTTCTTTAGAATCAAAGTTCACCCCTGAAATGTGACAAACATGGATTCTCATAATAATTTCCATCCTTCAAATAATTAGGCTACAAAAAGACCTTCTTCTAATTAGGATATATGAAGTTGATGCTTTGGTTTTATAAGAAATGCTTTCTTTCCTCTATTTTCCTTAGAATCAAAGTTCATCCTTTAAATGTTATAAACTTGCGCTTTCAAAATAATGTCCATCCCTTTCATGATTGGGCAATAGAAACACCTTCTTCTATTCAAGATACATAATATTGACGATTGGTTTTATAGTAAATGCTTTTTTTTCGTCATTTTCCTTGGAATCAAAGTTCTTCCTTCAAATGTGATGAACAAGGATTCCTATAATAATCTCTATTCTTTATATGATTGGGCTACAAAACACCTTCTTATAATTGGGATACATGATATTGTTGCAACGTACGCCAGGGTGGATCCTCATGGATCTATGAGTGTATATGACTTAAAATATTTTTCTGACTAGGAAATGTCTTCTTCACCTAGACTTTTCCTTCATAACATGATAAGAATGCGAAAGAATATATTCTCAACTCGTGATATAGCAATGGGGACTATAAGATGAATTGCTCATCTTATTGGTCTCAGATGACCATCACAAAGTGGCCAACGCTTGGAGCCCCTGTCGATCATTTTAGGCTAGGCATGATCGAATGCCTATTGAAACCTATGTCTTGAGTTATAAAACTTGAAACATCGATCCTGTGGTCTGCATGGTACAAAGATTTGCTATTTGAGTTTAGGAGTTAGTTACACATGATGAGGCATGAACCTCTTTGCGATGCCCAAAATTGGTACCTTACTAGTTATGTCTTATCTCAGTTTCAATTCCTTCAATCTTAACTTATCATTATTTTGATATAACCCTCTTTTAATGCATGCACTTTATAGAAATACAAATCTGGGCTTTGATGAAAAGATTTAATCTTATTTACGCCTCGAATAGATGGAGAATATAGAAATTTTTAATAAAAATGACCTTCGATTTTTATTTTGAAAATGGAATATTCCATTCTAGGCATTGGAGAGATACTCATGTAGAAAATCACCTTTAATTTTACTTGAAATGATTTAAAAAATATGAATGTGAAAAATCATCACAAAGAAATCATCTTAGTAAGGCAACGAATGAAGTAACATAGCGTGAACCATTCAATGTAATGATAAAAAAAAGGGATGGACTATTGGAATTTATCTCGTAATTGGCATCGATTATCTAGAAATAATTGAATCTATAATTTTTAAGATGGATCTAGGTTCTTTGATTGAACAAGGTTTTTTTAAAAATAAAAACAGGCTTCACTCTTGACACATTCATGGAAAATTCGGGAAAAAGAAAAATTTAATTGTAGTTAAAAAATCAGGTTAGAATATCCCCTTAGAAAGATAAGGTTGGAGTATCCCCAAAAATGATGAATAGTTTTGACAAAGGAAGATTTTTAAATCTTAACAATTTTGAAAAAGTGGAGTTTGAATATCCCCTCTGAAGGTTAGGGTTAGAGTATCCCCGAAAGTGACATGTCTAGCACTCTTTAAAGAAGTCAAGTTAGAAAACTTAAGTTGACAAAACTTTGTGATTTAGAAAATGAGTGAGCATTTTGACGCTTTTTGATAAAGGAAATTATTATGAATAAGGATGGTAAAGATGTAAAAAAAAATTATGCCTTGATGCTGCCTAAGGGAGGTCAAAGTATGTTCTTGAGGCTGATCAAGGTGATATGGTGACATTTGAATATCTCAAGATGAAACTCGAAAAAATAACTCAATTTTGAGCATAATCGAAAATAGGGGGACAGCATTGCGCTATTCCACTTTTTGAATTTATTTTAAATTAGTGAACAAGATATCATTAGAAAGGTAACTCGATGAGAATGTGTTTTATCATAGTTTAGTTAGGAACTAAACTTTTGTTTTTTTTATTGGAAAAATATGTTTATCGTGGCTAAATAGAAAAAAATTAAAGTTATTGCAAGTATCCATGCCTATTTCTTTTGGCGAATGAACTTTGATTCTAAGGAAAACAATGGAAAGAAAAGCTTTTCTTGGGAAACCAAAGCATCAATATCATATATCCCAATGAGGAGAAGAAGCTTCTGGTAGCCAATAGTAAAAGGATTGCAAATTATTATGAGTATCCACGTTTATCTCAATTGAGAGATGAACTTTGACTCTAAGGAGAATGGTGGGAAGAAAAGCTTTTCTAGGGAAACCAAAGTATCAATATCATTTATCACAATGAGAAAAATGTGTTTATGGGGCCCAATCATAAAAGGAAGAGAGATCATTATGAGTATCCATGTTTGTTTTATTTAATGGATAAACTTTAATTCTAAGGAGAAAGGTGGAAGGAAATGCATTTCGAAGGAAACCGAAGTATCAATTGTATCCCAACAAGGAGAACATGTTCATGGTAGCTAATCACAAAAGGATAAGAGATTATTGTGAGTATCCATGTTTATCTCATTTGATAGATAAACTTTGATTCTAAGGAAAATGGTGAAAAAACATGATTTTCTTGCAAAACCATAGCATCAATATCGTTTATCTCAATTAGAAAAATGTGTTCATGGTGTCCAATCACAAAAAGAATGGAGATTATTAAGGGCATCCATATTTGTCCTATTTTGATGTACAAACATTGATTCTAAAGACAATAGAGGAAAGAAAAGTTTTTCTTACAAAACCAAGGCATTGACATCATGTATCCAACGAGCAGAATGTATTTATGGTGGCTAATCAAAAAAAGAATAAAAATTATTATGGGCATCCATGTTTATCTCATTTAACAGATGAACTTTGATTCTAAGAAAAATAATGTAAAAATAAGCTTTTCTTAAGGAATCAAAGCATCAATATTGTGTATCATACTAGGGGAAATATGTTCATGGTGGCTAATCACAAAAGAATAGAAATTATTGCAAGTGTCCATGTTTGTCTCTTTTGATGAACGAACTTTGATTCTAAGGAAACAAGTGGAAGAAAAAAAACTTTTCTTGAGAAACCAAAGCATCAATATCATGTATCCGAATGAGGAGAATAAGTTTATGGTGGCCAATCACTAAAAAAATAGAGATTATTATGAGTATCCATGTTTTTCTTAATTAACAGATAAACTTTGATTCTAAGAAAAATTGCAGAAAGAAAAGCTTTTCTAAGGAAACCAAAGCATCAATATCATGTATCCCAATTAGGATATTGTGTTTACGGTGGCTGTCACAACGTGTCCTAAGGTAGATCCTCCGACTTGGGAATGTCTTCTTGACCAAGACTTTTTCTTCATGACGTGATGAGAATGAGAAAGTATAGGTTCTCAACTTATGACACAATAAGGGGGACCATAAAATGAATCGCTCATCTTATTGGTCACGGATGACCATCACTAAATGACCAATGCTTGGAGTCGCCATCGATCATTTTAGCTATCAAAATAATAAGGAGGAAATAAGTTATTTTTCATATCAGAGGGGCACTAAGGCATCCAAATCCTAAACTACCACAACCAAAGGACATAATAATGCATGAGAATCCTAAGAGGGTGATGGAAACATGGAGAGCTCACTAAAATGATAAAAATGCTAAAAAACAAAAAATAAAAGTGATAAAGCAAGAAGTTATACTAACAAAACTTCTATTTTTAGCCAAATAGTTGGAGCAGTAGAGATGGCTTGAATTCCCCTATTTTCCTTATTGTTCATAAGCAAGAAAAATAAAGAAACAATGAGGTTTTGGTTTTGGTATGCATGAGGGTCATTTCTAGAATGTGTAATGGTTGGGAATGAGTATTTTAGGGATGTTTTTTGGGTGATGAGTGAAGAGCTATGGGATTCTAGTTTTCTTGGTGTAGGAATGTGTCTTGGAAGCTAAAAGTGAGCTAGAATCTAACCTTTTTTAAATAAGATATAAGTGGTCTATTTATACCAGCATTTTAGAGCTAATTTGGAGGTGTTTTTTGTTATTTCTCAAGGGGAACAAAGTGATGTCAGCTTGGTGGCTATAGAGTGGCTGCAAGGAGCAACTTGCCACCAATGTGATGGACATAGGGTGACTGGTTTAAATGCTAAAATGATTTCCCAGCAAAGAGGGTGGTTGATGGTGATCTTGGGCAACAAACTAGGGAGGAGTACGGTAATCATGTGACATTAACCCTTTTGATCTAATTTAGCCTTCAAAAAAATGTTTTGATTAATTCAAAAGTCCAAATTCATAATCTCATATGGATTTTGATCTTTTTTAATGTAATGAAATGAGTTAAAATTGAGTTTTAGATCAACGATGGACGAGTAAAAAATGCTCGTACCATGGAAAATGGCCAGATGTATTGATACATTGCAGAATGTATCGATACATTTGGTTAAAAGACCTTGAGTGTATCGATACAATGAACATTGTATCGATACTATGAACCATTGTATCGATACATGTTGATATGTATCGATACATTTCTTTACAGAACGCACATTTTGGTCTTGGCATGGCCTAGTATCGAGACATGAGCTCCTGTATCAATACAATTACATGTTGTATAGATACAAAATAGGGATATTTTTAATTTTTGGATAGTTGAAGCTTTGTATCAATACATGAGAACATGTATCGATACATTCAAGCAAAATTGTGAGTTTTCTCATATCTTTTGTCCTCGAACACCTTGAACTATGTTTTTTGATGCCATATCTTTGGATTTACGTTTAATAGGATCCATAGGCCTTCTTGACCTTCTTAAAATACTTTATCATCAGGCGACATTATCCCCTGCCGATCATCACACCCTCTCATGTTTGTGCCCTAGATTGCTAAAAATTAGCCTAGACGAAATAAGGTGTCTACAGCAGCCACTCACAAAAGGGAGATTAATATTAGTATCCTTGTTTATCTCATTTAATGGATTAACTTTGATTCTAAAAAGAAAGGTGGAAAGAATAGCTTTTTTAGGGTAACCAAAGCATTAATATCATGTATCCCGACAAGGAAAACATGTTTATGCTAGCCAATCACAAAAGAAAGGGAAATCATAACTAGCATCCATATTTGTCTCATTTGACGGATGAACTTTGATTCTAAGGAGAATGGAGGAAAGAAAAGCATTTCTAGGGATACTGAAGTATCAATCTCATGCATCCCAACAAGGAGAATGTGTTTATGGTGGCCAATCAAAAAAGGATAAGAGATTATTATGAGTATCCATGTTTGTCCCATTCGGCAGACATACTTTGATTCTAAGAAAAATGTGGAAATAAATGATTTTCTTACAAAACCATAACATCTATATCGTGTATCCCAATGAAAAGAATGTGTTCATGCCGCCCAATCATAAAAGGAATGGAGATTATTAAGTGCTTCCATATTTGTCTTATTTTAATGGATGAACATTGATTCTACAGAAAAGCTTTTCGTAGGAAACCAAAGCATTGATATCGCGTATCTAATGAGCAAAATATATTTATGGTGGCTAACCAAAAAACAAATTAAAATTATTAAATGTATCCTTGTTTGTCTCATTTGATGGGTAAACTTTGATACAAAGGAAAATGGTGGAAAAAAATCAATGTCATATATCCCAATGGAGAAAATATGTTTATGGTGGCCAATCACAAAAGAATGGAAATTATTGCAAGTATCCATTCTTTTGATGAACAAAATTTGATTCTAAGGAAAATAGTGGAAATAAAAGCTTTCATGGGAAGCCAAAGCATCAATATCATGTATCCAAATGAAGAAAAGAAGTTTATGGTGGCCAATCACAAAAAGAATGTAGATTCTTATCAGTATCCACGTTTATCTCAATTGACAGATAAAGTTTGATTCCAAGGAGAATGGTGGAAAGAAAAGCTTTTCTAGGGAAACTAAAGCATCAATAGTATTTATCCCAATATGGTGATTATGTTTATGGTGGCTAATCACAAAAGAAAATGAGATCATTATGAGTATCCATTTTTGTCTCATTTAACAGACAAACTTTGATTCTAAAGAGAATGGTGAAAAGAAATGCATTTATAGGGAAACCAAAGTATCAATGTCATGTATCCTAACAAGTAAAACATGTTTATGGTGGCCAATCATGAAAGGATAGGAGATTATTGCAAGTATCCATGTTTGTCTTATTTGATAGATAAACTTTGATTCAAAGGAAAATGGTGGAAAGAAATGAATTTCTCGCAAAACCATAGCATCAATATCGTGTATCCCAATGAAGAGAACATGTTCATGGCACCCAATCACTTAAAGAATGGAGATTATTGCAAGCATCCATGTTTGTCATTTTTTTATTTATGAACATTAATTCTAAAGAAAATAGAGGAAATAAATTCTTTTATTAGGAAACTAAGGCACTAATATTGTTTGTCCAATTAGTAGAATCTATTTATGATGGTCAATCAAGAAAAGAATGAAATTTATTACGAATATCCATGTTTGTCTTATTTGATGAAGGAAGTTTGATTCTAAAGAATATGATGTAAGGAGAAGTTTTTCATTCGAAATCAAAGCATCAATATTGTGCATCCCAATTGGGGTAATATGTTGATGATCGCTAATCACAAAACAATGGAAATTATTGCAAGTATCCATGTTTGCTTCATTTGACAACTAAACTTTAATTCTAAGGAAAATGGTGCAAAGAAAAGCTTTTCTCGAGAAACCAAGGCATGAATATGATGTATCCCAATAAGGAAAATAAGTTTATGGTGGCCAATCATAAAAGGAATGGAGATTAATTTGAGTATCCATGCTTGTCTCAATTGACGGATGAACTTTGATTCTACAGAAAATGGTGGAAAAAAAAGCTTTTCTAGGGAAACCAAAGCATCAATATCATGTATCCTAATGAGGAGAACGTGTTTATGGTGGCCAATTGTAAAAGAAAGGGAGATTATTACGAGTATCCATGTTTGTCTCATTTGATAGGCAAACTTTTATTCTAAGGAAAATGGTGAAAAGAAATGATTTTCTTACAAAACCATAGCCTCAATATCCTGTATCCCAATAAGGAGAATGTGTTCATGGTGCCCAATCACAAAAAGGATAGTGATTATTACGAGCATCCATATTTTTCTTATTTTGATCAACTAACATTGATTCTAAAAAACATAGTGGAAAGAAAAGCTTTTCAGAGGAAACCAAAGTGTCGATATTGTGTATCCAATGAAAAAATGTATTTATGATGGCCAATCAATAAAAGAATGGAAATTATGATGGGTATCCATATTTGTCTTATTTGATAGACAAACTTTGATTTTAAGGAAAATGGAGGGAAAAATAGCTTGTCTTGGGAAAATCAAAGCATTAATAATGTATGTCCTAATAGGGAAAATATCTTTATGCTGGCCAATCACAAAAAAAAGGAAATTATTGCAAGTATCCATCTTTGTCTCTTTTGACAAACAAACTTCGATTCTAAGGAAAATAGTAGGAAGAGTGGTTGCAAAGAGCAACTTGCTACCAATGTGATGGACATAGGGTGGCTGGTTTAAATGCTAAATGATTATCCAGTAAATACGATGGCTGATGGTGATCTTGGTCAACAAGCTAGGGAGGAGTAGGTGATCATGTGATGTTGACCCTTTTGATATATTTTAGACTTCAAAAAATATTTTGATTAATTTAAAAGTCCAAATTAGTAAACTAATATGGGTTTTGATAATTTTTTATGCAACAAAACGAGTTAAAATTGAGTTTTTGATTAATGGTGGACGAGTCAAAAATGGTTGGACCGTGGAAAATGGCAGTATGTATCAATACATTACAGAATGTATCGATACATTTGGCCCAAAAACCTTGAGTGTATCGATAGAAAAAGCATTGATCAGTGTATCAATATTATGAACCATTGTATTGATGCATGTTGATATGTATCGATACATTTCTTTACAAAATGCATATTTTAGTCTTGGCATGGCCTAGTATTGATACATGAGCTCTTGTATTCATACATAAGCTTATGTATCGATACATTTACATGTTGTGTCGATACAAATGGGGATATTTAAAATTTTTGGATCATCAAAGCATTGTATTGATACGTAAGAACCATGTATCGATATATACATTCAAGTAAAATTAAGAATTTTATCATATTTTTTGTCCCCGGGCACTTTGAACTATGTCCTTTGATGCCATATCTTTGGATTTACATTTAATATTATCCATTAGCCTTCTTGACCTTCTCAAAATACTTTTTCAAAGCGACATTGGCCTCTTTCACATCCGTGCCCTAGATTGCTAAACATTAGCCCAAACAAAATAAGGTATCTATAGTAGCCACTCATAAAATGAAAATTATTATCAATATCCTTGTTTATCTCATTTGATGGATGAACTATGATTCTAAAAAGAATGATGGAAAGAAAAGCTTTTCCAGGGTAACCAAAGCATTAAATTCATGTATCCCAATGAGGAAAACATGTTTATGCCGACCAATCACAAAAAGAAGGGAGATTATAACTAGTATCCATATTTGTCTCATTTGACAGATAAACTTTAATTCTTAGGAGAATAGAGGAAAGAAAAGCATTTTTAGGGAAATTGAAGTATCAATGTCATGTATCCCAACAAGGAGAACGTGTTTATGGTGGCTAATTATAAAAGGATAAGAGATTATTATGAGTATTTCTCATTTGACAGGCAAACTTTAATTCTAGGAAAAATGGTGGAAATAAATAATTTTCTTGCAAAACCATAACATCTATGTCGTGTATCCTAATGAAAAAAATTTGTTCATGCTGCCCAATCATAAAAGGAATGGAGATTATTAAGAGCATCCATATTTGTCTTATTTTGATGGATGAATATTGATTCTAGAGAAAATTCTGAAAAGAAAAGCTTTTACTCTAATGAGCAGAATGCATATATGGTGGCTAACTAAAAAACAAAAGGAAATTATTATCCGTATCCTTATTTGTCTCATTTGATGGATAAACTTTGATACTAAGGAAAATGGTGGAAAGAAAAGCATCAATATCCTATATCCCAATGGAGAAAATATGTTTATGGTGGCCAATCACAAAATGATGGAAATTATTGCAAGTATCCACTCTTTTGATGAACAAAATGTGATTTTAAGGAAAACAGTGGAAAGAAAAGCTTTTCATGGGAAACCAAAGCATCAATGTAATGTATCCAAAGGAGCAGAAGAAGTTTGTGATGGCCAATCATAAAAACAATGTAGATTCTTACGAGTATCCATGTTTATCTTAATTGATCTATAAACTTTGATTCCAAGGAGAAAGGTGGAAAGAAAAGCTTTTCTAGGGAAACCAAAGCATTAATAGCCTGTATCCTAATGTGGTTAATTTGTTTATGTTGGCTAATCATGAAAGGAAAGGAGATTATTATAAGTATCCATGTTTGTCTCATTTAACAGATGAACATTGATTCTAAAGAGAATGGTGGAAAAAATGCATTTCTAGGGAAACCAAAGTATCAATATTATGTATCTCAACAAGGAGAACGTGTTCATGGTGGCCAATCATGAAAGGATAGGAGATTATTACGAGTTTCCATGTTTATCTTATTTGACAAACAAACTTTGATTCAAAGGAAAATGGTAGAAAAAAATGATTTTCTCACAAAGCAGTAACATCAATATCATGTACCCAATAAGGAAAACATGTTTATGGCTCCCAGTCACGAAAAGAATGGAGATTATTGAAAGCATCCATGTTTGTATTTTTTTATGTATAAACATTAAATTCTAAAAAAAATAGAGGAGAGAAAAGCTTTTCTTAGGAAACCAAGGCATTGATATTGTGTGTCCAACTGGCATAATGTATTTATGATGGCTAGTTAAAAAAAGAATGAAAATTATTACGAATATCCATGTTTGTCTTATATGACAGATGAAGTTTGATTCTAAAAAAAAAATAGTGTAGGAAGAGGCTTTTCATGCAAAATCGAAGCATTAATATTATGCATCCTAATGGAGGAAATATGTTTATGATGGCTAATCGTAAAGCAATGGAAATTATTGCAAGTATCCATGTTTCTTTCATTTGATGACTGAACTTTGATTCTAAGGAAAACGGTGCAAAGAAAAGCTTTTCTCGAGAAACCAAGGCATGAATATCATGTATCCTAATGAAGAAAATAAGTTTATGGTGGCCAATCATAAAAGAAATGAAGATTAATATGAGTATCCATGTTTCTCTCAATTGACGGATAAAGTTTGATTCTATAAAGAATGGTGGAAAGAAAAGCTTTTCTAGGGAAACCAAAGCATCAATATCATGTATCCTAATTAGGAGAATTTGTTTATCGTTGCCAATCAAAAAGAAGGGAGATTATTATGAGTATCCATGTTTGTCTCATTTGACAGAAAAACTTTTATTCTAAGGGAAATGGTGGAAATAAATGATTTTCTTACTAGGTATTGATACCATATCTCAGGTATCAATACCAAACCCTTTTATATTGATACTACATATGAAAATTCAAATTTTTAGTGCCATAAAGCCTCGTAACAATACTTATGCACCAATAAAAATTACATGTACTTTAGCCTCTTGATTTTCCTCAACTTGGACACAAATAGTGAGAAATTGGTTTAGGTACTCATTTGAGTTACTTCGATGACGCCATGAAAAATGGCCTTTAACGGCTTATCTTACATTTTTCTCTAAGGTGACCTATCGGTATTTTAGACTTTCCAAAAAAAATTTTGCCTGACACCTAACAATTATCCCTTAGTTTTTATTTTTATTTTCTAATTTTATCATCTTTCACCTTAATCCTAGGATGCTAAAACTAGCCCGAACAAAATAAGTGTCTACAGCTGCCCCTCTTTGGCCATTGCTAAGTATTAAGAATAGGGCAAAGACAAATAGATACTATTTTGTTCGATTAGGATGATGGATTTGTGTACCTATTGAGAAGTAGAGAATTATTTAGTATCATGTCGATATGGGTTAAATAACTTCTAAAAAAGATGATTCTGATAAGTTTTATCAGGTTTAACCTCCCTACTGGGTTGTTTTGATTTTTTTTAAACAGGTAACATTAGTTTGTGTGGGCTTCGAGGTAGGTGAAGAAAGACATCCAATTTTTCATGGGTTAAAGTAGATAAGTGCCACCGACTTGTGTGGGCTTTAAGATAAGTGAAGAAAATGTCCAGCTTTTTATGAATTAAGGTAAATAGGTGCCACTAGCTTTTGTCAGCTTTAAGGTAAGTAAACATCTTGCTTTTTGTGGACTGAGGTAGGTTGCATGGTGCCACTAGCTTGTATAGGCTTAGATAAGTGTCCTGCTCTTTAAGGATTGAGGTAGGTAGTTACCACCATCTTGTGTGAGCTTAGAGGTAGGGAAGCATCCCGCTCTTTGAAGACTAAGGTATGTAGTTGCCACTAGCTTATATAGGCTTTGTTAAGCATTTTTCTCTCTAAGGACAAGGGTAAGTAGGTGCCACCAACTTGTGTGGGCTTTATGGTAAGTGAGCATCTTGCTTTTTGAGGACTGAAAGAAAATAAGTTTGGGATACTTTTTTTGAATTATTTTCAATAAGCTTGTAAGGTCTAAGATACTTACTTGAGGCCTTTTGAGGTTTCTCAAAGTTAAAGAATTATACCTTAGGTTTTTTATAAATTTCACTTCTGTATATAAGAGTTGATACCTATAAGATATTAAATGCATGGAGATGCAATTGCTTGCCTAATGATGTAAGGGTGATGACTTTAAAGGCCTAATGGCTTATTTTGGGCTT
>JAQSVH010161613.1:0-41669 GCA_029448705.1 Adansonia digitata | reverse complement strand
AATGCATGGAGATGCAATTGCTTGCCTAATGATGTAAGGGTGATGACTTTAAAGGCCTAATGGCTTATTTTGGGCTTTCTTCAGCTTTGGTGAGGTGGCTTTTTGCCCAGGGTTAGTCAATCTTACTTTAGGTTTTTAGAGGCTTCAAATGTTAAGGCTGTCCTTTCTTTGATGATACAGGAGGTTCATGACTGCTTACTGAGAGGAGATTTTAAGCAAAGGTTTTAGGATATAGGGTCCTAGAGCAAGATTGGTTGTGGCCCTAAGAGTTCATTCTTAGTCTTTAAACAAGAAACAAAATTTTTGCGAAGTTATATCTTTTGAAACAATTCTACAAACCCTGTTATCAAACCTTGTTATCAGTTTTGTCCATTTATCAAGCATTATCAATTAAAGGATAAACCTGATGCAACACAGAATGTAAGGTTACCAAAAGGTTTTACAAGAAATTAAACAGTTATATTTTCATTCAAAGAAAGATGATATAATTTATGACAAACTTATAAGATTATGGAAGGTTTTGTAATACAAAAGAGATATGAGAAGTCTTCTTGGTCGATTGGCTCTGACGTCGATGACATGAATTCTCTACTGAGTGTTTTTAGAGATTTCTTTTGAGCAGTTGATTCTTTTGGTGCTGGCGACTCATAAGAAGATCCCTTAGATTGCCCTATGGTAGGATGAAGGCCTCAAAGTTTGGTAGTTTCCATTTTTCAAGTGCAAGTGTGGATGAGGTTTGGTGGGGTTTATCAGCATAAAATCAATGGATTAGGTTATGACTTGGTGTGATTAGAGGAACAAGGTCTGATTGCTTAAGCCACCATTTCAGTTTTTCAACTTAAACTATTTTTGTTTTTATTTTTGTCTTTTCTTCTTTTTGATGAGTGGTAGACAACGTAGTAATGGAATGCCTTTTGGGGTTTTCATCCTAAAGTTTTTTCAGGCATAGTGTTTCTTAACAAAATCAAAGTCACAAGATTAGGTAGGTCATTGCCATCAATCTCAAATAGGATTAGGGCTTCTACAGAAAATAAATGTTTCACCAAATATGATCCTTCTTAATTTAGGGTCCATTTTCCTCGAACATCTTTATGGCTCTTGAGAATTTGTTTGAGTACCAAGTCACCTTCTCAAAATTGATGAGGGTGAACCTTTTTGTTATGGGCTCTCATCATGCGCTTTTGATATATCTGCCTATAACAGATGGCTTTGATTTTTCCCTCTTCGATGAGATTAAGTTGTTCACATCGACTCTTAACCTATTCGACTTCTTCAAGTTAGGATTCCATTAGAACTCTAAGTGAAGGGATTTTAACTTCAATTGGCAAGATAGCCTCCATACCGTAGACAAAAGAGAATAAGGTGGCACTCATGGAAGTTTATGCTACTATGTGATAGGTGTGTAAGGTAAAAGGCAACTTTTTGTGCCAATCCTTATACATCTTAGCCTTTTTTTAGCTATCTTCTTAATATTCTTGTTGGCCCCTTCAATTACTTCGTTCATTTTTGGACAATATAGGATGGAGTTTTGATGTTGAATCTTAAATTGATAGCAAACTGCTTGCATCATCTTATTTTTTAGGTTACATGCATTATCAGTACTGATTTGTTCAAGAAGACTATATCTACAGATGATGTCCCTTTTCACAAATTTGCACATGACAGATCTAGTAACATTGGCTACCTCTACTCATTTGGTGAAATAATCGATTGTGACCAAAATGAGGCGATGCCCATTAGAAACCTAAGGGGTAATCGGTCCAATTATGTGCATTCCCCACATAGAAAAGGGCTATGGGGCTATCATAACATGTAGAAGTGTTAATGGGACATAGATCTTATCAACGTAGATTTGGCATTTATGACACTTTCAAGCATAGTCAATGCAATTCTTTTAAAGAGTCAACCAATAATAACTTGATTGCATAACTTGTCTTGCCATTCAGTGTCCATTAGCAAGAATACCATAAATTCTTTCATGAACTTCTTCAAGTATTCTTTTGGCTTCAGAGGCATCCACACATCAAAGTAACACCTGATCCCAACCTTTTTTGCACAAATCTCCCTATCCAAAATGAAGTTTGTAGCTAATCATCTGATGGTTCTGTTGTCAACTTCTGTGGCACCTTTTAGGTACCGTTGATCCTTGATGTACTGAAAGATGTAATGATACCTTGGCAAACCATCCTTCTTTTCTTCAATATTCTAGCAATATGTCAAGGTTAAGTAGATACACATTTAGATAAGAGCAATGTTTGATTATTGATTGACTTTAAACATGGAAGATAAAGTGGCCAAGGCATCAGGAATTTAGTTCTCTTCTCAAAGTAGATGTTGAAAGCTAATATCATCAAACTCTTTCTTGAGTTTCAATATTAGATTCCCATAATGGATCAGTTTAGCATCTCATGTTTGCCACTCTCCCTTCAATTGACAAATGATGAAGGCTAAATCTCTAAACACTTGTAGTGTTTGAATGCCCCTTTCAATGGCTGCTTGGTGTCCCGTGATGCTGGCCTCATATTCGACTATGTTATTGGTGCAGTCAAAGTTCAATTTGGCTATGAAAGGGTAATCGTTTCCCTCGAGTTTGATGATAATTGCACTAATTCCATATCTGGTGCATTTAAAGCTCCATCAAAGTAAATTCTCCATGATGACCTATACTTGATAGTGTTTTCTACCTCAGATTTGTACATCAAATCTTCATCATGGAATTCAAAGTTTAAAGATTGATAGCCATTTATGGCTCGACTTGCTAAAAAGTTGGCTATTACACTACCTTTAATGGCTTTTTGGTTCACATACACGGTTTCATACTTAGAAAGCATAACTTACCATCTGGCTAATCTCCCAGACAAGGTAGGGGCTTTGCACAAATACTTGATGGGGTTAAGCTTGGCGATTAACCATGTAGTGTGGTATAACATGTATTACCTTAACCTTTATGCTGTCCAATTAAAGCACAACATAGCTTCTCTACGAATGAATAATTATTTTCATATTCTATAAATTTCTTGCTCAAGTAATAGATAGCCTGTTCTTTCTTTCCTGATTTATCATGTTGTCCTAACACACAACCCATCAACTTGTTTAGGATTGATAGGTACAGGATTAGTGGTCACCCAAGCACTAATGGCATAAGTACTTGGGGTTTAAAAGGTACTGTTTGACTTTATTGAAAGCTTATTGGCATTCTTGATTCCATTCTCTAGGATTTTGTTTTTTTAACATACTAAAGATCAGATCGCATTTATTGGTAAACTAAGATATGTAGTTCAGTCTTTCTAAGAAACTTCTTACTTTTTTTTTAGTTCAAAGCGGTGGTAGGTTTTGAATAGCCTTAACCTTGTTAAGATGCACCTTTATTCTTTTCTCGCTCATAATGAACTGCAATAATTTACAAGAGGTGACGCCTAATGTGCATTTGGTAAAATTTAGCTTGAGCTAGTATTTGTGAAGCCTTTTAAAGATTTTCACAGATTGGCAACATGTTCACTCTTTTTTTTTGATATGGCGATCATGTCATCCACATAGACCTCTATTTCTTTGCGCATAAGGTCATGGAACAATGTTACTATAGGCCTTAGGCAAGTGGCCCTGGTATTCTTCAACCTAAAAGGTATACACTTTATAGTAGAAAGTTCCCTATGTGGTCATGAAGATGGTCTTTTCCATGTCTTTAGCTACCATTTTGATTTGGTTATAAACCTAAAACCTATGCATGAAAAAAAAATATAGCATTTTTTTAGTATTGTCTACTAAGGTATCTATGTGAGGTAGGGGAAAATTATCCTTGGCATTGGCTCAGTTCAGGTACCTATAGTTCATACACATTCACACTTTATCATTTTTTTTAGGAACTGGGACTATATTGGCTACCCATTCAGTATATTTAGCTGTCTCGAGAAATCTTGCTTCAAATTGTTTTTTGACTTGTTCCTTGATCTTAAGGAGCATTTATGGTTTTCTCCTTCATAACTTTTGTTGGATTAGTTTGCATTTAGGTTTGATAGGAAGTTTATGAAATACAATATTGGTATCTAATCTAAGCATGTCTTGGTAGGACCAAGCAAACAAGTCTTGATATTCTTGAAGGAAACTTACTAGTTTAGCTCGAGTTAATGGCTCTATGGAGGTTTTGATTTTAACTTTTTTCAATCTTCCTCTATTCCAAGGTTTATGGTTTCAGTGGGTTCTTCATAGGGTAATATTTGTTTTTCTTCCTGTTCAACTAGTCTCAATAGGTCCAAAGGTATAGGGTTCTTTTCAAGGTCCTCTTCAGATTTGACCTTACCAGCACAGATCGGTTGCCCAAAATCAATTCCTAAGCTTTCAGTGTGAACATCCATGTCACCTTTATTGGGGTACCTAAAAACATGTTAAAGAACAATATAGGTGGAAAAAGATATAAAAAAAAGTCTAAGGTCGATAAAAGTTATGAACATAAAGAATGAATGCAAAATACTTAGTCATTTTCATTGATAATAATTAATAAAAGTTGCCCATACAAAGTATCCTAGAATGCTTTTGGGCAAGAACATGTAGGTTTAGTTCATAGCATTACTTTGAAATAGACTTAAGTAGTCTAGAAATCTCTGTCTCAGTCCAAACACTTATAGCAAATCCTGGACGACATAAACTAGTGTCATGATATATGGTTGGCATCTCCAACTTATCCATTGCATTGATGGAGAAATCCTTAAATGCCTTGCTTAATATGAGCATAGCATTAGCGGAGCCCATATTTACATGTCCCCATGGGCGAAAACTTTCCCAAAGTGGTGGGAATATCGTTGGCTCATCCTTCATGTCTCATCTTAACAAATGAGCCATTCTCTTCTCATGATTCAAGCTTGCTTTCTTTTCTGCTATACCCTAGGCCTAAATCCCAACCCTCTTTCGTTGATTTGGTTGACCACTTTCACGCCTTTAGTAACTCCTTGAAGGCATTTTCTAAGTCTCTTTCCAGCCTGGGCACCTTTATTGACTGTTAACTTCAAACCCACATAAGTACTCTCTGAGAGGCAAGGTTGAACTATTGGCAATCCTTCTTTGATATAAGTTGCATTGACAAAATCAAAGGCTTGGAAAAAGGATTCTGGGCTATCTTCGTTAGGTTTGACATATGGGGTATCATTTAAGGTAGCAATAATGATGACTTCCTCTCGTCCAATACTAACAACCTTGTTCTCAATGATGAATTTCAACTTTTGGTGCAAAATGATGGTACTGCCCCAACAGAATGAATCAAAGGCCTTCCTAATAGGCAGTTATACGATGGAGCAATTTCCATCATGTGGAAGTCAACTTCATAAGTACATGGGCTGATTTAGAGTAGAATAGTGATGTTCCATACAATGTCTTGGTAAGTTTCATTAAATACTCGCACAATCATACGACTATTCTGAATATAAGATGCGTCAACAGGGAGCTTGTTGAAGCATGACATGGGCATTACATTTAAAGCTGACCCATTATTAATGGCATCTTTGACAATGTGGTGCCTTTATGATATGTGGTGATTGGAGGGCTTTGTAATTTCCTCTTCCTTCGTGCGAGATTTCATCATCCTTGAAAGATTTGTAATTATCAGCAGTGATGTTGTTCATTAGGCAATCCAATTGACCTATAGAGATGTCGAAAGGGACATAAGCCTCATTCAGAACCTTAAAGATGGCATTCTTAGGAGCTTTCGAATTCAACAATAGTGACAACACAGATATCTTTGTAGGTTTATTTAACTAATCGACGATGCTGTATTCACTGTGCTTGATGAATTTAAGGAATTTCATAGCTTCTTTCTCACTCACTGGATCTTTGATAGCTATTAAATCTGAGTTCTTGGTTGTAAACTTTGGTGCTTGAGAAACGAGATTATCATTTTTTTGCTAAGTGCTATTTTTTATGCTATTGGGGCGTAACATTAATTGCTCTGAGTTATGTGACTTACCCTAAAAAATCAACACTTGTTGTTTGTTGGCTAGATTCTCCAATGATTAAGGCTTTGCTTTCATAGTTCGAAGAAACTACCTTATCATCTTTATACGGGAAAAAAAGTAGAAGTTGAATGATCATCTTTAAATAGAGGCTAAATAGGGTCAACCTTAACTCTTGATCGATTATCGTACAAAATGAACGACCTTTCAATCCCGTAAGGAAGATAACCCTCTTTTTCTTCTAGAGTGTTTGGATAATGTTGCATTTGCAGCCTCGGTACCTGCGATTTGCTTTTCATCATAGAATTCAATGCTATCCTTATTCATCATCCTTTGAACCATTGTGCAAAACTCTTTGCATGTCTGAAAAGTATGGTCGTAAATAGTATAGAAATCACAAAAGTTGTCAATCCCTTCCTTTTTCTTCCTGATTACATTAAGTAACTTAGCTTGCACCAGGATTTCCCAAACCAAGTTCATTATGGTTCAAACTTTTTCTATGTTTTCCATAATCCCATAGTTTTCTTCAATAATAATTTCCTTTAGGTCTAATGCAGCACGAGTTTAAGACAAGCTGGCTTCGATGTTGGATTTTGATTACTTGCTAACCTTCATCTTTTTTTTCTCTTTGTTCTTACAGATTTTTTTACTCGATTCATTTTTCATGGCCTCATCGATCCTCCCATAGAGTATGACTACATCCATGAAGTTCTTCAAGAAGCTTCTCACTACTTTTTTGTTATAAGGGGCCTGCAACATACCAATGAATCTAACAATCATCTCTTTTTCTATCAACAAGGGATGAATCTGGGTAGCCTCCTCTATCCATCTTGCAGTGTAATGCCTAAAACTTTCATTAGCTCTTTTCTTCATACCCATAAGAGACAAACAACTAGATGTCTAACCATCAGTGAGTCTCTCCTCATCAGTAGCATTGATAGATAGATCATCATGTCAATCCTACTTCTCATAGAAATCGATTTCAGATTGGTCCATTATCTTTTAGATTATCTCTGAGAATGATGTATAATGTTGCAAGTCGTGTTCTATATCGTAGTGGCTGCAAGATGTATGAATGATATTTTTTCTTTGACTTTTGTTATCTGTTACTATTCTAGATTTCATGAAAGCTTGCTAGACTTTGCCCATTGGGGTTTTAACTTCTCCGTTGTTTCTTTTAATCTGACAACCTTTTCCATCAATTATCGCATTGACTATTGGTTAGGCATGATTAGGGAGTCCATTGGCCCCTATATTGGGTTTAAGACCTTACTCAATCTTGATCACTCATTTCTTTAGTAAACTTTGCACCTTTCTTTCAAATGAAGCACAATTCTCAATTGAGTGGCCTTGCATTCCTAAGTGGTATTCACAATAAACGTTCTCATTATACCATTTGGGGTATGGTGGTGATCTTAGGTTCATGAATACTGGAGCTATTAGTTTGCCTATGAATAAGTGATCTTTGTTAGAGTAAAGGAGTGGTTTAAAGTGCTCTTTTAGTAAGAGAGTGGTTTAAAGTGCTTTCTTTCTCGGGATGCTTGTTGGTTATTCAGAGCTCGCGCATTTTGCATATTACAGGATTGTAAATTTTGGGCCACACTTTGCAATGGCATTTGGTGCAAAGCTCATTGCAAGAGTAAACCTCGTAGCATAGACTGGTTACAGTGCTGTTGAGTATGGGGTAAGACCTGTATTCAATGTGTGTAGGAAGTACATAGGCTGTGCTGGATGCAGACTTTGATTAAACCTAGCACAGTTCTCATTTACAGAATTCACTTCCCTCTATTTATCTTTATTTACTATATTTTTGACTGATTTAGATGCTTCCTCGATGGATATCCTGCCACTTTTAATGGCATTCCCAATAATTTCACCTAATATAACCATATCGATTAAACTTTTTATGGCGTTTCCTAGTAGCTTTTTGTAGTTAGGAGCTCATAGGGTGCCAACAAACATAACTATCATTTCTTTCTCAGCTAGAGGAGAGTGAACATAAGCTGCCTCCTTCCTACATCTCTGAGTATACCGTCTAAAACTCTCGAAAGATTTTTTCTCCCTGATCATGAGAGAGAGACGATTAGGAACCTAATCAGACACATGCTTATACTGTTCAAGGAATGAACATGCCAAGTTTGCCTATGTCTGAATTACTGCAGGATCAAGTCTTAGACACCATCGGAAGGCTGCCTTAGTCAGGATGTCTTGGAAGTAATAGATCAACAACTTCTCATTCTCTTCGTGGCTCGCCATTTTATGATAGTAAATTCAAAGATGAGCATAGGGTCAGTAGTCCCATTATATTTTTCAAAATCAAGCATTTTAAACTTGGGTGGGATTATGAGGCTCGAAACTAACCCTAATGATTTTGCATCTATGATTCCAAATTTGTTACTTCCTTCCACAGCTTGAAGACACATCTCTTATGAGTGATACGTGTCCATGTCCTCATTGTTTTTTGAGGGCTTTTTTGCCTTCTCTTGCTCCATGTGCTCATCGGGGTCCGAGATAATAGGCCTTGATGGTGAAGGGCTCATGCCTTGAAATCCTTGAATTAAGTGGGACATTGTTGTAGGATTGATATATATAAATGGCTGAGATGGTGGGATATTCATTGTTAGAGGGTGCTACCCATGTAGTGCCCCTTCTTGAGTAATGATGGCTTGAGTACCACTATTCAAATTGCTTTCAAGGTAGGTCAGCTCTTCCCATCTTGATTACACTCGTCTACCCTTTTTTCTTCAACATATTGGACAGTAATTTAGTTAGCTCAGTGATCTGTGATTGAAGTTCCTCATTCTTATGGAGTACTTGCTCTTAGGACTCTCTATACATGAGTTTAAGTCTTTTGATGTCGGCCTAGTGATTGTTTTCCATCACTTTTTGATGATTATGAGTGTTGTATCAATTGCAAATTGTAGATTCCATGTTGGATCACCTTCACTTTAAATTATTTCCAAATTAAGCCTTTATGATATGTTCATGCATATGTTTGGTGCAATGAGAGTGAATATGCAATCATGAATGAATAAAAACCATGAAAGGATTAGGTTAGTTGTGCAAATGGAAAAAGGACAATTAGATAAAGAGATAGCTACTCCAATTGCATCTTTCATTAAAGCAACAAAATGTCTTAATTACGTGTGATTACATTTGAAAATGCCTAACATGGTTACATTACTTGATTACATGGTATAAGAAATGCAATAACTTTTGCTTGTGGGCTTCGGTGGGCAAGATATCACGTGTCAGGGATTGAGCTACATCCATCATGTTTTTAGCCTCCAACTGAGCTGCCTGGATCTACTCTGTGATATGGTGATGATGGTTCTAATAGTTTTGGCATGCATGATCAGCCACTTGAAGCCATTCTTGCTCCTGTTGTTCGAAGGCTTTTACTAGTGCGTTGACTTAGTCTTGGCGAGCTTGAAGAGAATGCTTTAAATTTTCAATTTTGAGTGTTAGAACTTCATTTTCGGCCTGGTTTGCTCTCAAATCTCGAACTCAACCCTTTGGCCGTTTATTCCTCCTTCGATAAGTTGATGCAAAAGCCAGACTTCTAACAAGCTTTCCCTGTTAACCCTAGTTGCTTCTTTCCATTGGTGTAGTTTCTTCTCAAGAGTTGTAATTTCCGTCCTCCACTCGACCAATAACTTTCCTAGTCTTTGAGATTTCCTTGCTTTGTCAAGGGCCATATAGTTTCTTTTCAAGCTCTCGAGATCCTCCTTGAGGTGGTTTTTCTCCTTGACAACCCTGCTCATCTTGCCATCCTAATGTAGATGTTCATTTTTAATTGAATATTTTCCACTCAACCAATAACTTTCCGAGTTTTCAAGACTTGCTCGCTTTGTTAAGGGCCATATAATCTCTTTTCAAGCTCTCGAGATCCTCCATGAGGTGGTTTTTCTCCTTGACAGCCCTGCTCATCTCGCCATCCTAAGGTAAAGGTTCAGTTTTAATTGAATATTTTCCTTCTTTAATCGAGAAATCTTCGTGACAAAGGTTGCCTTTTCTTGTTCAAACTTTTGCTTAAGCAATTCAATTTTAGAAAGAAATTTGTTAACTGGCATTTATGATGTCTTGATGCCAGATAGGGGTACAGTGTCAGTAATTTAAAGGATCCTCCATTAAGCATATCTTAGGGTCATACTACTCCCTCTCCAATAGCTTTCCATGCAGCAGGTTTGTTTCCATGCAGGAAAGGCTAGCCAAACTTTTAACTTCTAGTCACACTCACCATAATCAAAATCCCACAGCTCTAGGTCTTGGATGAAGAGGATGAATTGATGGTACCAGAACTATCGAAGGACTAAAATAGAGACATAGCTAGTACTCCCATATAATCCCATGAGTGGCATACAGTTGTAATTTCACACCGATATGTGATTGTTTGTAGGGAAAACTAAAAGGCCTTCCATATTACCTCTTCGTCCTTAAGGTTTTGGAACTTTTGGACCCATTACTTTTTAGATTTATCTTAGGCCATTCCTTCTTAAGTGCCTTAGAGATAGGGCTAAAGTTGGGTAGGAAGTAATATGGCATCCTACTTTTTTTAGGGCAAAAAGGACTGATAAACCAAATGTGAAGGAGTGGTGCACGTTCGATGGATAGCCTGTACCTTTTTTTACAAAACTTGAGAGCTTGAATAGTTTTGATGATGATGGTCGATGCGGGATTGATTTTGCATCATAAACGAGAAAAAACATATGCTACCATAGCTTCAACATAGCCTAATGTCTTTAGGAATATAACCAGACCATATTCACCAAAGCGTAGATATCTTGGATTTTTTGGATGCCAATGGTACTTACTGTTGCTTCTTCTAAACTAGCCCATGAGATGTATTCACTGCTCCCCATCATTTTGATATGACTCTCAATCCAAGACTCTGTTATCCCATGGATTTAAGACAATCTTTTCTTCAAGGTTAGAGGATTCAACGCTTTACAGTTTATCATGTTAACCTTTGCCTTGTCAATGTTGAGTAATGTAGTGTATTCATCGACCGTGGGGACCAAATCTTCATGATTAAAAATGAAACACTGGAATGCTGGATTCCAGAATTCAGAGGCTACTTGCAACAAACTGACATCCAAGCAAACTTAAAGCAGAAAAACAGTGTCCCCTTATCTCTTAGTGAATGATTCCCTTTTATTATTGTCCCAATTAATCCATATGGTCTTCAAATCTTGCCAATCATTTTGACGGTATCCTATCTTGATTCTTTCATGCACTATCAAGGCATATGATGATTTTAGAACATACCTATCTTCATGCTGCTGGTGCTCCGACCATGTTCAAACTTCTTCGAAGGGTTTTAGCTCTAAAGTGGACTGTTACTCCATGACAGATGCCTCTCGGTGAAAACTGATCCATTAAAGTAAATCGTCCCATGATGACAGTAATTAAGATGAAATGATGCATGGTGAAAAAAAAAAGCAAAAAGAGAACGAGTTAGTAACTAATACAAAATAATATATAAAAGATAAGGAAATGAAAGAATAGCAGCAAAAGTGTATCATAAAATTTGCCCTAAGAATAGGCAAAATGATGCCTAAGGCAGATATGATGAATATAAATGTTAAGGCATTCAACAGGTAGCATACTAGCATGTCCATATTAAAATTTCCTCTTCACGAAGCAACATGATACATCACAGTGGCTAAGACTGATCATTTAAATAATGATGATCATTTATCACCATTCATGCGAAGCCATTGTTCAGGTAGCATGATGGCTTATTTCAGTCGGATATGACTATTTTAAGATGCCATTGTAGTTAATGGCATTCACTTGTCCTTACCTACTTATTAAAGAGGATTTGCCATCAAACGTAATGGCATATCCTAATGGAATGGCCATGAAAATGAAAAGACAAACACAGGTGATGATGTTCACCCATCATCGCTCGTGTAACCAATGGTATATAGGAGTAAAGGTTAGAAATGTTTCCTCGAGTGACCTTAATCTTTAGGTTATTCTAGCAACATTCAGTGTGCCTTAACATGGTTCAGCTTGTAGGTTCACCTATATGGATTTGAGTTAATGCCTACTTAGGTATCCGAATTGCTCCTCTATTTGGTAAGAATAGTCAAGGCAATCCAAGGCCCACTACAGGTTTGTGAAATGGGTTTGATTCGGTGGATGTATTTCCTTATGCAAGTATGGAGGGGTATTCACAAGAGACATAGGTAATTTACCTCCCAAAAGATCTTGCCATGCCTATGCCAAGGGTTACTCATGAAGGTGGATGGCTCACTTCCTCTTAATAATTAAGATACTAATCACACCATGGTGTATGGTGGGAATCTAGTGCAAACGCAACTGCACGGTGTGTGTCAGGGAAACAATCAAACCTTATAATTTCACTCCTATATTACCATATTTATTCAAATCAATATTTATTTAGACACGTATAATCCCTAACATTCATATGACAAACATAAACAATAAAGATTAATAGGTAAAAATAAAAGAGAATTATATCTAAATAATTATGGAGATCGAAAAACCAAGAACTGAGTGAGAAATAGCTAATTATAGGCCTAACTCTCTAAATTGGTCCTTAGTAGAGTTACCAAGTTATTACCATGTGCCCAGCCTTTAAAACTTTAGACGATTCGAAAGGCATAGCTCACTCAACTTAAAATAAATGATGGTTGATTATGATTGAGCCTTTAAGTTATCCCATGATTGGGACTTGGATTAGGCATAATAATGTGGAAGAAAGGGAAGAGACCATTAAGCGAATTGCTCATCCAACTAGTCTCAAATGGTCACCATGAAGTGGCCATAAACTTGGAGTTGCCATCGATCATTTTAGGCTAAGCAAGATCGAATGCCTATTGAAAACAATATTACGAGTTTAAAACTCAAAGCCATTGATTTAGGGTTTACGAAGTCTAGAGATTCATTGTTTGGGCTTAGGAGTTGGCTACGTACAATGAAGGATGAGCCTACCCACAATGCTCGAAATCGGTACCTACTAAATATGCCTCACTTTGGTATCGGTTAAATCAGTTCTGTTTGGTCTTTACTTAGAATAATCCTCTTTAATGTATGAAGTTTTGGAAAATGTAAATTCGAGATTTTTTATTAAGGAAAATTAGATAACCTATACGCTTTGGAGATGTGAGGAACATTGAGATTTTTTTTATGAAAATGATGTTCGGATTTGATTTTAAAAATTGGATGTTTCGTATTAGGCACTGAAGAGATACCAACACAAAACATGGCCTTGTAAATTTCATTTGAAAATGAAATTTAAATATGAATGCACAATAATACTATAAAAGAAAAAAGTTAGTGAGGTGAAAATGAGAAACATAATAATATCATAAACCTAAAGATGAAGCCTAATCTGAATTTTGATGATTTTGGTGCAAGAAACGTGTTTGAATTAGATTTTCAATTAGTGGTGCAATGGATGAAAAATGGCTTGAACTAGGCAAAAGTGTCTTTCTGTATCGATACAGAACATTATGTATCGATACAAAAGGCAATTTTACCCATGAGTACGATACAATGAGCAGGGTATTGATACTAAGAGCAAAAAATGGTTCTAGTCTCAAGACTTAGAGGCTTGTATCGATACTTCATGGAATTGTATCATACTCATGCTTATGTATCGATACATTTTGCCAAGAATCACAACTTTAGCTACTGCCAAGGTCTGTATCAATACAGACATGCCTGGTATCAATAGCACATCTCAGGTATCAATTTGCATTGATACCGCACGTGAAAATTCAAATTTTTGATGCCATAAAGCCTCGTAACAATACTTGTGCACCAATAAAACTTGCACGTACCTACGACCTCTTGATTTTCCTCAACTTGGACATAAACAGCGGGAAATTGGTTTGGGTACTCATCTAAATAACTCCGATGATGCCATAAAAAAAGGCCTTTGATGGCTCATCTTACATTTTTCTCTAAGGTGACCCATAGGCATTGTAGACCTTCCAAAAAAAGTTTTTTCGCCTAGCATTGTGTCACCAAATAGTGCCTTGCAACATGGCACCTAGTAGTCATCCCTCTGTTTTTATTTCTATTTTATGATTTTATCATCTTTCACCTTAGTCCTAGGATGCCAAAATAGCCTAAACAAAATAAGGTATCTACAGTTAGAATCAAAGCTCATCCGTTAAATGATACAAATATGGATTCTCTTAAAAATCTTTGTTCTTTTTGTGATTGGCCACCATAAACACGTTCTCCTCATTCGGATATATGATATTGATGCTTTGGTTTCTCAAGAAAATCTTTTCTTTCCATAATTTTCCATAGAATCCAAGTTGTCTATAAAATGAGGCAAAGGTGAATACTCATAGTAATCTCTTTTTTTTTTTTTGCAAAACGAGATTCAATCATTGGGGTACACAATAATGATGCTTTAGTCTCGCAGGAAAAGCTTTTCTTTTCACCCTTTTTTTTAATACCAAAATTCATCTAACAAATGAGAGAAACATGGAAACTCGTAATAACCTCTATTCTTTTTGTCATTGACCACCATAAACACATTTTCCTCATTGGTATATAAGATATTGATGTTTTGGTTTTGCAACAACAGCTTTTCTTTCCTCTATTTTTCGTTAGAATTAATGCTCATCCGTCAAATGAGACAAACATGGATACTCGTAATAATCTGTATTTTTTCTATGATTGGCCACCATAAACACTTTCTCTTTATTGGCATAGGTTAAAGTGTATATGCTATCCCCATAAACACATCCATGCAATAAAATATGCCATCTTACTAAACCTATCAAAAACAACAGATATGCTATCCTAACCACTTTGAGATCTAGGCAACCTTAATACGAAGTCCATAGATATATCTATCCAAGGTTGATTTGGCATAGGTAAATGTGTATATAAACCATGTGGCATTACTTTAGATTTTTCTTGTTGACATGTTATACACTTATCATAAATAGATTGCACATCGTGCTCTATGTTAGGCCAATAAAATGTTCACGCAATATATCTAAAGTCTTTTACACACCAAAATGCCCCATCAGACCATCTCCATGAGTCTTTCTAAGTAGTATTTCATGCAAAGAACATAAAGGCACAAATAATTTATCTTTCTTAAACAAGAATCCATCATGCCTATAATGCTCACCATACGCACACTTAGAAAATGCATTCCATGCTTGGCTGAAATCAACATCATTAATATACAAATCTTTAATAAACTTAAAAAAAGGTAATTTAGTTTGCAATGAAGTAAGTAATGCATACCTTCTAGACAATGCATTAGCTACAATTTTTTCTTTTCCATTCTTGTACTTAAATCACATAAGGAAACATTTTAATAAACTCTATGCATTTGGCATGCCTTTTATTAAGCTTACCCTTAGATTTCAAATACTGTAAGCTCTCATGATTAGAATGGATTATGGATTCCTTTGGCCATAAATAGTACTGCCGTGTTTGTAGATTTCTCACTAATGCATACATCTTCTTGTTTTAAGTAAGGTAGTTTAATGCTATCCCACAAGCTTTTCACTAAAATAAGCAATTGGTTTGGAATCCTGCATCAAAATAGCTCCTATTCCACTTCCAGATACATCACATTCAACCTTAAAAACTTTATCAAAATTAGGCAAACATAGCAAAGGCGCTTTAATAAACTTATCTTTCAAAGTATTAAAAGCTTTCTCATGCACATCATCCCACTTAAACATAACATTATTTTTAACAAATTTATTTAAAGGTGCTATAATAAAACTAAAGTCTTTCATAAACATTTTATAAAAACTTGTTAAACCATAAAAACTCCTTGCCTCATCACATTCTTAGGTGTTGGCCAATCCCTAGTTGCCTTAGCCTTATCTTCATCTATACTTATTCCATGCGAACTCACAATAAAACCAGAAAAACAATGGATTCTATGGAAAAATGAATTTCTTAAGATTAGCATACAATTTATGCTCCTTTAAAGCACTAAAAATAGCATGCAAATGTTTAACATGATCATCCAAATTTTTTTGTATGCTAAAATACCATCAAAGTAGACCAATATAAATTTCCTAATGAAAGAACGCAAAACATGATCATCAATCTCATAAAGGTGCTTGATACATTAGTTAAACCAAACGACATCATTCACCACTCATATAAACCATATTTTATCTTAAAAGTAGTTTTCCATTCATCACCTGCTTTCATGCGAATTTGATAATAGCCATTCTTTAAATTAAGTTCAGAAAACACATACAAACCACGCAATTCATCAAGCATATCATCTAACCTAGGAATAAGATGTCTATACTTTACAGTGATTTTATTGATGGCTTAGTAATCAACACACATGCGCCATGTTCCATCTTTCTTTGGCACCAAACATCATAACAACCAAACATGGGCTAAGACTCTCTCTTACGAATCCCTTTTGCACTAATTCATCCACTTTCCTTTGAATTTCCTTTGTCTCCTCAAGATTTGGTCTATAAGTAGGTCTATTAGGGATTGACAAACCGAGAATAAAGTCTATTTGGTGCTCAATACCTCTCAAAGGAGGTAATACATGTGCCATTTCCTTGAAAAATAAATATGCGAATTCATGTAACAAAAAAGCAACCACACTAAGCAAAGAAGGGTTAAGAGCACTAGTTGAGAAATAAAGATCCTTATACAGAAGTACAAGTAGTTGTTGCCTTGCAACATAGCACTCTTAATCTCATTTTGTTTCGGTAAAAGCATTAACTCACTTATTTTTCTCTCTATTTTTCTCTCATCATTTTGAATTTTCCCCTCATTGTACACTACTATGCTTTTTAAATCTTTTACACACACTCACTTTTTATATCACTTATTTTTTTTCTCGTGCACTTATTTGTCATTTCTTTCATCTTGCACTCTTTGGCTATCCTAATCTGGTCCTTATATGCCTTTAATTGTTTGAGAGGTATTAATATAATAACTCAGTTATTCATTAAAAAGCTATATCTATTCCTGTACCCATCATGAGTAACCTTGCTATTGAATCGTCATGGACACCCTAGGAGTATATGACCACCATGCGTTAATGCCACATCACAAAGAACCTCATCCTTACAGTTGCCAACAGAGAATGCAGCTAACACTTGCATTATCACTTTAATGTCTCCATAATATTCAACCATCACAGCTTATACGATCTTGGATGCTTTAATGTAGGCAAATTTAGCTTTTCAACCATCAAAGATACATTAGTGTAAATACCACTATCAATAATCATGCTACATACCTTGTTATTCACATGGCACTTAGTGTGAAAGACGTGCCTATATTGTACCTCATCAACATCTTCCTTAGGCTGTATGTTAAGAGCATGACTAGTAATGAGCATATCTCTATGCATGGGTTCTTTTATGTCAATATCACTATAATTCTCCAATGGTGGCATTTCATTATCATTTGAACTTATGCTCTCTATTTCACCATTATCCATAACAATCATACTCCTTTTATTTAGACATTGAGAGGCAATATGCTTAAATCCTTGACACCTTAAACACTTAATATCATATGATTTAGAAGATGATTTGGTTTCGATTTTACCTCTGAAAATAGCAACTAAATCCTTTACCTTTGCATCTTCTTTAGCTTTTGATTAGCTTTGTTGTTCTTCCAATTTGACTTCCATGAAGAGTTAAAAGCTAAACCATATTTGGATCTACCTTTAGACTTTAATTGCCTTTCCACTTTGATAGCTTTATACAATAATTCCTCCATCTTTACATAATGATGCAATTCCACCATATCAGCTATCTCTTTATTCAAACCACCAATAAATCTAGCCATAGTTACCTCACAATTTTCCTCTATATTAGCCCTAATCATGGCTATCTCCATCTCTTTATAGTAATCCTCTAGATTCATAGATCCTGGAGTCAGCCCTTGCAACTTTCTATGCAAGTCCTTATACTAATGGCTAGGTATGAACCTCTTTCTCATTATTACCTTTATTTCTTCCTATGATCGAATATGTATCTCACTATTCCTATACCTATTAATCACAAATTGATCCCATAAAATACTAGCATAATCTGTGAACTCAAATGCTGCTAGTTTAACTTTCTTATCCTCGGAGTGATTATGGCAATCGAAAACATGTTTTACTTTCCTTTCCCACTTTAAGCAAAATTCAAGGTCATTTTTCCTTTGGAAGGTAAGGATTTTCATCTTAATACTACCTAATTGCTATCTCATTTTGAAATAGCCTTTTTACTTTTCCCAAAATTACTCGCATCATAATAAGAATCATCATCTTCCTCCTCCTCACCCATGTGTTTTCTAGAAGATCTAAGATTGGATAGAGACTCTAAATTATCTAACTTCATGTCTAAAGCTTGAATTGGTCTTGGACAGCCTTCACAAACAACTTGATAACAATTTCAACATGACCTCCTCCACTACTCATGTTTTAAACTTACAAAAATTTATTAGGAATAAAACAAATTGGTTTTCCTTATGCATTCTCTTACGTGTTTACACTCAAGATAGCTACTTAATCACTCGTGTTTCATTTAATTTTGGTTTTTTTATGATATCCTCACCTTTCTTGCCTATTGCCACTCAACTTCCCCTTACAAGCACTTTAAAATGAACTTTGTCAATGATCTTCCCAAAACAGCAAGCAATAATGAAGTTATTATAACTTTGATTAATGAGATAAATAAGAAACATCAAGGAAGTGATCAAGAGAAAATATGAAGGGAAATGAATTCAGCAAGAAATATCCAAGGAAGAGAAATCAACATGGAAGGAACAAAGAATTCTTTCTAAGATGTGAATATGTAGCGGTCATAACAATCTTTTTTAAAATGGAAAAAGGTCAGAACACTAGAACACTTCTTTTTTTGTAAGTGATAGACAACACTAAATACAATAGAAATTCAATGAAATTATGGGATTAAAAGATAGATTACACTTGACTTACAAGAATCAAAGCTCTAATGCCAAATAATGTGAACCTTAGGTTGAAAACATAAACTAAAACCCGATTGATGGAATTAGACTCCTAGGATCATCTTAAAAAGCAAGCCAAGAAAACTTGAACCTAATCAAACTTGCTTATTAGAACAAAATTTATAAGAATCTTGATCACCACAAGTTCCTTGATAAGATAAATTTGAGTTCTTGTTTAAAGAACAAAAAAGTTCTCATAAAATGAATAAACTCTAAAGATTTTTTTATTCCAATCTATTGAATTACATGAATGAGACAACATTATGTAGGCCTAAAATTTGTAGAGTCCTAACTGAACAAGGATAATCCTTTCAATAAGGAAAAGTTTATTCCTTATCCTAAACTAATTAGGACTTATTTTAACAACTTAAATCCCAAGCACAATCCTAATCAATAAGGATAAAGTCTACTCCTTATCATAATCTAATTAGGAATTATCTAAATAAATTAAAATTGAAAAGTAAAATTCTTATTCAAAAAAATAAGAAATCTAAAATCCGAAACTATAGGCCAATCAATACATGCAAATTGGGCTACATTCCTCTTAGACATGAAAATTACTCTCCAAGCTTTATTATTCACCTTTTCAGCCTCAACATAATGAAGAAAAGTGATCAATCTTGGCAATGCATCTAATTCATCTTGAGTAGCCTCTTTTGCTTGTATTTCCATGATTAATCCTTGCAAAAGTATGCTTCATGCATTTAGTATTTGCCTTAGTAATTGGACCTCCTATTCCTCGCAAAGGATAGAAAGAATGACTAGAAATAGGTGTTTGTGCAGGTTCAGCTCCATCACTTTTTTTCTACCATTTTCCTTAAAATCAAAGTCCGTCCATCAAATGAGACAAACATGGATACTATTAATAATTTTCATTTTTTTTCAATTGGCCATCATAAACTCGTTTCCTTTATTAGGATATATAATATTGATGCTTTAGTTTCCTAAGAAAAACTTTTCTTTCTACCAATTCTATTAGAATCAAAGTTCATCCGTCAAATGAGACAAACATGGGTTATCATAATAGTCTTTATTTTTTTGTGATTGGCCGCCATAAACATATTCTCCTAATTCGAGCACACAATATTGATGCTTTGGTTTTCCAAGATAAACTTTTCTTTCCACCATTTTCCTTACAATCCAAGTTCATCCGTCAAAAGAGACAAATATGGGTATTCCTAGTAATCTCTTTTCTTATTGAGATACACAATATTGATGCTTTGGTCTCGTAAGAAAAGCTTTTCTTTGCACCACTTTCCTTAGAATCAGAGTTTATCCATTAAATGAGACAATCATGGATACTGGTAATAATCTCTATTCGTTTTCTGATTGACCACCATAAACATGTTTTGCTTATTGGTATACACGATATTGATGCTTTGGTTTCACAAGAAATGCTTTTCTTTCTACCATTTCATTAGAATCAAAGTTCGTTCGTCAAATGAGAGAAACATGGATTCTCATGAAAATCCTCATTCTTTTTATGGTTAGGAACCATGAATAAGTTCCCATTGGGATACACAATATTGATGCTTTGCTTTTGTAGGAAAAAAAATTTTTTCCACCATTTTTTAACAATTAAAGTTCATCCATCAAATGAGACAAACATGTATACTCTTAATAATTTCCATTTTTTTTTGTGATTAGCCACTGTAAACACATTCTCCTTACTGGGACACATGATATTGATGCTTTCATTGCCCAAGAAAATGTTTTCTATTCACCATTTTTCATAGGATCAAAGCTTATCTGTCAAATGAAATAGACATGAATACTCATAAAAATCTCCATTCTTTTTGGGATTGGCCTCTATAAACATATTCTTCTTATTAAGAGAGATTATATTAATGCTTTGGTTTCCCATGAAAAGATTTCTTTCCACCATTTTCCTTAGGATCTAAGTACGTCTGTCAAATGAGACAAACATGGATACTCATCATATTTTTTTTTCATTCTGTGGTACAAGAACCAATCATTGGGATACACAATATTGATGCTTTGATTTCACAAGAAAAGCATTTCTTTGCACTATTTTCCTTAGAATCAATGTTCGTTTATCAAATGACATAAACAAGGATAATATTCAATCTTTTTGTGATTGGGAACCATGAATACATTCCCCTCATTAGGATATTTGATATTGATGTTTTTATTTCGCAAGAAAAGCTTGTCTTTCAATCATTTTCCTTAGTATCAATGTTCATCCATCAAATAAGACAAATATGGATTCTCATAAAAATCTCCTTTCTATTTATGATTGGGAATCATGAATACATTTTTCTCATTGAAATGCACTATATTGATGCATTGGTTTTGCAAGAAAAGCTTTCTTTCTACCATCTTCCTTAGAATTAAAGTTCATTCATCAGATAAGACAAACATAGATACTCATAATCATCTCCATTCTTTTTATGATTGGCCACCATAAACAAGTTATCCTCATTAAGACACACAATATTGATGCTTTGGCTTTCCAAGAAAAGCTTTTCTTTCCACCATTTTTCCTTAGAATCCAAGTTCGCCTATCAAACGAGATAAACACGAATACTTGCTGTCCTTTCATTTTGTGATACAAAAATCCATTATTAGGATACATAATATTTATGCTTTGGTTTTACACGAAAGGCATTTTTTTCCACCATTTTTTATAAAGCCAATATGTATCCATCAAATGACATAAACATGGATACTTAATGATTTTCATTATTTTTTTTTGATTAGCCACCATGAGCCCATTCTCCTCATTGGGATACACGATATTGATATGGTTTCCAAAGAAAAGCTTTTATTTCTAATGTTTTTCGTAGAATTAAAGTTCATCCATCAAATAAGACAAACAAGGATTCAATAAAAATCTCCACTCTTTATGTGAACGGAGCCACAAATATGTACTCCTTATTGGGATGCACTATACTGACGCTTTGGTTTTACAAAAATGTTTTTCTTTCCACTATTTTCCTTAGAATCAAAGTTCATCAATCAAATGAGACAAACATTGATACTCATAATAATTTTCATTTTTTTGTGATTGGCTACAGTAGACACATTAACCACATTAGGATACAAGATATTAATGCTTTGGTTTCCTAGGAAAAGGTTTTCTATTCCTTATTTTCCTTAAAATCAAAGTTCATCCTTCAAATAAGACAAACATGGTAATCTTCAGTTTTTTCTGTGATTGGCCATGAAAAACACATTCTTCTCATTAGAATACATGATATTGATGCTTTGGTTTCCCAAGAAAATCTTTTGCTTCTGCCATTTTCCTTAGAATCCAAGTTCATCTATCAAATAAGACCAAATGGATACTTACAGTAATCTTTTTTTTTTGTGATGTGAGAATTAATCAATTGGATGCAAAATATGGATACATTAGCTTCACAAGAAAAGATTTTCCTTCCACCATTTTTCTTAGATTTAATGTTTGTCCATCAAATGACACAAACAAGGATGCTTATAATAATGTTCGTTCTTTTTGTGATTAGGAACCATGAATACATTCTTCTCATTGGGATACATGATATTGATGCTTTGGTTTTACGGGAAAAGCTTTTTTTTCTACTAATTTCTACTAAATGAGACAAACGTGGATAATTAAATAATCTCCATTTCTTTTTTGATTGATGATGATAAACACGTTCTCCTCATTGGGATACACGACATTGATGCTTTGGTTTTTCAAGGAAAGCTTTTCATTCCACCATTTTCATTAGAGTCAAAATTCATCTGTCAAATGAGCAAAACATGGATTCTCAGAAAAATCTCTGTTCTTTTTGTGATTGACCAATATAAACACATTTTTCTTATTCAGACACATGATATTTTAATGTTTGGTTTCCTAAAAAAGCTTTTCTTTCCACCATTCACCTTAGAATCCAAGTTCATGTGTCAAATGAGTCAAACATGGATACTCATAGTAATCTCCTTTCTTTTTGTGATACAAGATTCAATCATTCGGATACACAATATTAATGCTTTGGTCTCACAAGAAAAGCTTTTCTTTCCACCATGTTCCATAGAATCAAAGTACTTCCATCAAATGAAATAGACATTGATACTCGTAATAATCTCTAGTATTTTTGGGATTGACCACCATAAACACATTTTGTCCATTGGTATACACGATATTAACACTTTGGTTTCTTAGGAAAACCTTTTTTTCGACTATTTTCATTAGAATCAAAGTTCATTCGTCACATAAGAGAAACATGGATTCTTATAAAAATCCTTGTTTTTTTAATGATTGGGAACAATGAATACATTCTCCCCATTAGGACACAAGATATTGATGCTTTGGTTTCGCTAGAAAAGCTCTTCCTTCCATTATTTTTTTGAATCAAAGTTCATCTATCAAATAAGACAAACTTGGATACTTGAATAATTGCCATTCTTTTGTGATTGGCTACCATAAACATGTTCTCCTTATTCGGATATACGATATTGATGCTTTGCTTTCCTAAGACAAGTTTTTCTTTCTGCCACTTTCCTTATAACCAAAGTTCATCAAGTTCATCCGTCAAATAAGACAAATATGGATACTTATAGTAATCTTCCTTTTTTTTATGATACAAGATTCAATCATTGAGATCAACAATATTGATGCTTTGGTCTCACAGCAACAGCATTTCTTTATGCTATTTTCCTTTGAATCAAAGTTCATCCATCAAGTGAGATAAACATGGATAACCATAATAATTTTCATTCACATCTCTTTTCTTTTTATGATATGAGATTCAATCATTGAGATGCACAATATTGAACTTTGGTCTCATAGCAAAAGCGTTTCTTTTTGTTATTTTCCTTAGAATCAAAGTTCATCCATCAAGTGAGACAAACATATATACCCATAATAATTTTCATTCTTTTTTTGGCTAGCCACCATAAACCCATTCTCCTTATTAGTGTACATGATATTGATGATTTGATTTCCCAAGAAAAGTTTTTCTTTTGACCATTTTCATTAGAATCAAAGTTCATCCATCAAATGAGACGCACATGGATTCTCATAAAAATCTATTTTCTTTCAGTGATTGGGTATCGTGGAAATGTTTTCCTCAATGGGATACACAATATTGATGCTTTAGTTTTGTAAGAGAAGCTTCTTTTTTCACCATTTTCCTTAGAATGAAAGTTCATCCATCAGATGAGACAAACATGGATACTCATAATAATCTCTATTCTCTTTGTGATTGGTCTCCATAAACATGTTCTTTTCACTGGGATACATTATATTAATGCTTTAGTTACGCAGGAAAAGCTTTTTTTTCCAGCATTTTTTTGTAGAATCAAAGTTAATGTATCAAATTAAACAAACATAGATACTCATAATGATCTCCTTTCTTTTTGTGATTACGCACCATGAACATGGACTCCTTATTAGGATAAACAATATTAGTGCTTTGGTTTCACAAGAAAAACTTTTCTTTCCACCATTTTCTTAGAATCAAAATTATTTTGTCAAATAAGATAAACATGGATACTCATAATAATTTCCATGCATTTTATGGTTACCACTATAAACATGTCTTCCTTATTGAGATACACGATATTGATGCTTTGGTCTCCAAAGAAAAGCTTTTCTTTTCGTTATTTTCCATGGAATCAAAGTACGTCTGTCAAATGAGACAAACATAGATACCTGTAATAATCTACACTCTTATTGCGATTGGCCACCATAAACACATTCTTCTCATTGAGACACATGATACTAATGCTTTGGTTTCCCAAGAAAGGCTTTTTTCTCCATTATTTTCCCTAGAATCAAAGTTTATCCATCAAATAAGACAAAAATGGATACAAATAATAATTTTCATTCTTTTTGTGATTGGTCACCCTAAACATATTTTCCTCATTAGGATACATGATATTGTTGCTTCAGTTTCCCCAAAAAAACTTTTCTTTCCACATTTTCTGTTAGAATCAAAATTCATCCATCAAATAAGAGAAACAATGATACTCATAGTAATTTCCATTCTTTTTGTGATTAGGCATCGTAAACATGATCTCCTCATTAGGATACACAATATTGATGCTCTTGGTTTCTAAGAAAAGCTTTTCCTTCCTCTATTTTCCTTATAATCGAAGTTTGTTTGTCAAATAACATAAACATTGATGCTGGTGATAATTTGTGGTTTGCCACCATAAACAGTTTCTTCTCATTTGGATACATGTTATTGATGCTTTAATTGCATAAGAAAAGCTCTTTTTTCCACCATTTTGCTTAGGATCAAAGTTCACTTGTCAAATGAGATAAATATGGATATTCATAATAATTTACATTTATTTTGTGATTGGCGATTGTAAACATGTTTTCCTCATTGCGATACATGATATTGATGCTTTGGTTTCCTAAGAGAAGCTTATTTTTCCACCATTTTTTTTAGAACTAAAGCTCATTTGTCAAATGAGACAAACATGGATAATCATAATAATCTCAATTCTTTTTGTGATTAGCCACCATAAACATATTTTCCTCATTGGGATATACGATATTGATACTTTGATTTCTTAAGAAAAGCTTTTCTTTCCACCATTTTCATAGAATCAAAGTTCCTTTGTCAAATAAGCCAAACATGGATACTTATAATAATTTCCACTCTTTTTGGGATTGGCCAACGTAAACACGTTCTTCTCATTGAGATACACAATATTGATGCTTTGGTTCTAGGGAACAACTTTTGTATCTGTTATTTTCCTTAGAATCATAATACGTAAGTTAAATAAGACAAATGTGGATACTTGCAACAATCTTCATTTTTTTGTGATTAGCAATCATAAACACGTTTTTCTTATTAAGATACATGATATTGATGCTTTTGTTTCCCAATAAAAGTATTTCTTTCCACTATTTTTTGTAAGTTCTTTCATCAAATAAGATAAAAAAAAGATACTCATAATAATTTTCATTCTTTTTTTGATTGCTCACCATAAAAATGTTCTCCTCATTAGGATGCATTATATTATTGCTTTGGTTTCTGAACATAAGCTTTTCCTTCCACCATTTTCCTTAGAATCAAAGTTCATCCACCAAATAAGACGAACATGGATACTTATAGTAATTTCCATTCTTATTATGATTGGCCATCGTAAACACGCTATCCTCGTTATGATACACAATATTAATGCTTTGGTTTCCCAAAAAGGCTTTTCTTTTCCCTATTTTCCTTATAATCAATGTTTATCTGTCAAATGAGATAAACATGGATACTCACAATAATCTCTATTTTTTTATAAGTGGCCACCATAAACACTTTTTTCTCATTTGGATACAAGATATTAATGCCTTGGTTTTGCAAGAAAAACTTTTTTTCACCATTTTCCTTAGAATCAAAGTCCATCCATCAAATGAGATAAACATGGATACTCATAATAATTTACTTTAATTTTGTGATTAACCATCGTAAACATGTTCTCCTTATTGCAATACATGATATTTATGTTTTGGTTTCCCAAGCAAAGATTTTTTTTCCACCATTTTCTTTGGAAATAAAGTTTTTCTGTAAAGTAAGACAAACTTGGACAGTCATAATATTCTCTATGCTTTTTGTTATTGGCCACCATAAGCACATTTTTGCTTATTGGGATACACAATATTGGGGCTTCGGTTTCCTAAGAAAACCTTTTCTTTCCACCATTCTCATTAGAATCAAAGTTTATCCTCCAAATGAGACAAATTTGGATACTCAAAATTATTTTTTTTCTTTTTGTGATTGGGTACCATGAAAGCATTCTCCTCATTAGGGCACATGATATTGATGCTTTGGTTTCACAGGAAATGCTTTCATTTTCACCATTTTTCATAGAATAAAATTTCATCCGTCATATGAAGCAAGCATCCATACTCGTAATAATCTCCACCATTTTTGTCATTGGGCATTATGAACATGTTCTCCTCATTCAGATACATGATCTTGAAGCTTTGGCTTCGTAAGAAAAGATTGCCTTTCTACCATTTTCCTTAAAATAAAAGTTTATCGATCAAATGAGACAAAAATAGATATTTGCAATTATATCCATCCTTTTTATGATTAGGTACCATGAACACATTCTTCTGATTAGAATACAAGATATGATGCTTTGGTTTCAAAAGAAAAGCCTTTTTTCTACCATTTTCTTTAGAAATAGTGTTTCATCCATCAAATGAGATAAACATGAATACTCAAAACAATTTCCATTCTTTTTGTGATTTGCCACTAGAAACACATTCTCCTTATTAGGATACATGATATTGATGCTTTAGTTTTACAAGAAAAACATTTTTTCCACTATTTTCCTTAGAATCAAAATTCATTTGTAAAATAAGACAATCAATGATACTCGTAATAGTTTACATTTTTTTTTGTGATTAGTCATCGAAAACATGTTCTCCTCTTGTGATACATAATATTTACGCTTTGGTTTCCTAAGAAAAGCTTTTCTTTCCATCATTTTCCTTAGAATTAGATTTCTTCCTTTAAATGAGACGAACATGGATACTTGCAATAATTTCTATTATTTTTTTATATAAGAATCCATCATTGGGAGACATGATATTATATGCTATGGTCTCCCAAGAAAAGCTTTTCTTTTCATCATTTCCCTTGGAATCAAAGTTCGTCTGTCAAATAAGACAAACATGGATACTTATAGCAATTTCCATTCTTTTTGTGATTGGCCACTATAAACACATTCTCCTTATTGGGATACACAATATTATGCTCAGGGTTCCTAAGAAAAGCTTTTATTTCCTCTACTTCCGTTATAATCAAAGTTTCTCTGTCAAATGACATAAACATGGATAGTTATAATAATCTCCATTCTTTTGGTGATTAACAAGCATAAACACATTTTCCTTGTTGGGATATATGATATTGATACGTTGAATTCCTAAGAAAAGCTTTTTTTCCACCATTTTCTTAGAATCAAAGTTCTCCTATCAAATGAGACAAACCTAGATACTCATAATAATTACCACTCTTTTTTGGATTGGCCAACTTAAACACGTTCTTTGTATTGAGATACACAATATTGATATTTTGGTTCTAGAAAAAAGCTTTTTCTATCCACTATTTTCCATAAAATCAAAGTACTTCTATCAAATGAGATAAATAGAGGTATTTGTAATAATCTTTATTTTTTTTTGTGATTGGCCACCATAAATATTTTTTTTCATTAGGATACACAATATTGATGGTTTGGTTTACCAATAAAAGCCTTTCTTTTCACTATTTTCCCTAGAATCAAACTTTGTTCATCAAATAAGATAAAAATGGATATTCATTATAATTTCCATTCTTTTTGTGATTGGTCACCTTAAACATGTTCTCCTTATTAGGATACATGATGTTTCTGCATTGGTTTCCTAAAAAAGCTTTTCCTTCTACCACTTTCCTTAGAATCAAAGTACGTCCATCAAATAAGACAAACATGGATACTTAATAGTAATTTTCATTCTTATTATGGTTAGCCATCATAAACACTTTCTCTTCATTGGCATAAACAATGTTAACACTCTGGTTTCCTAAGAAATGCTTTTCTTTCCCCTATTTTCCTTATAATTAATGTTTATGTATCAAATTACACAAACAAGGATACTCATAATAATCTCTATTCCTATTGTAGTTGGCCACTGCAAACACATTTTTTTTTGTTTCACAAACAAGGATGCTTTGGTTTCATAATAAAAGCTTTTTTTTCCAACTATTTTTTCACAGAATCAAAGTTCATCTATCAAATGAGACAAACATGGATACTTTTAATAATTTACATTCATTTTGTTGTTGGCCATCATAAACATGTTATCCTAATTGCGATGCATGATATTGATGATTTGGTTTTCTAAGAAAAGCTTCCCTTTCCTCTATTTTCTTTAGAATTAAAGTTCATCTATCAAATGAGACAAACATGGATAGTCATAATAATCTCCATTCTTTTTATTATTGGCCACCATAAACAAGTTAATCTTATTGGTATATGCAATATTGATGCTTTAGTTTCCCAAGAAAAGCTTTTTTTTCCACTGTTATCCTTAGGATCAAAGTTCATCCATTAAATGAGACAAAAAAGGGTACTCATAATTATATTTTTTAATTTTGTGATTGGGTACATGAAAACATTCTTCTTATTAGGGTACATGACATTGATGCTTTGGTTTCGTAGAAAAAGCTTTTCTTTTCACTATTTTCCATAGAATCAAAGTTTATTTGTCAAATGAAGCAAGCATTGATACTTATAACAATCTCAGTTCTTTTTGTGATTGGGCACTATGAACATGTTCTCCTTATTCAGGTACATAATTTTTAAGCTTTGATTTGCAAGAAAAGATAGCCTTTCTACCATTTTCCTTAAAATCAAAGTTCATTAGTCAAATGAGACAAAGATAGATACTCGTAACAATCTCCATTCTTTTTATGATTTTGCACGATGAACACGTTCTCCTCATTAGGGTACAAGATGTGAGGCTTTAGTTTCAAATGAAAAGCCTTTTTTCTACCATTTTCCTTAGAAACAATGTTTCATCTATCAAATGAGACAAACATATATACTCAAAATAATTTCCATTCCTTTTGTGATTGGCCACTACAAACACTTTCTTTTCATTGGGATACATGAGATTGATGCTTTAGTTTCACAAGAAAACCATTTTTTCCACCATTTTCCTTAGAATCAAAGTTAATTCATCAAATAAAATAAACAATGATATGCATAATAATTTACATTCTTTTTGTGATTTGTCATCGTAAACACGTTCTCCTCTTGCGATACATAATATTTATGCTTTGGTTTTCCAAGAAAAGCTTATATTTCTACCAATTTCCTTAGAACTAGATCTCATCCTTCAAATTAGAAAAACATGGATATTTGCAATAATCATTATTCTTTTTTGATATAAGAATCCATCATTAGGATACATGATATTGATGCATTGGTCTCCCAAGAAAAGCTTTTCTTTCCACTATTTTCCTTGGAATTAAAGTTTGTCTGTGAAATAAGACAAACACAAATAGTCATAATAATTTCCATTCTTTTTGTGAGTTGCCACATTGGACGCGTTGTTTTCATTGGGATACATGATAATGATGCTTTGATTTTCCTACTAAAGCTTTTCATTCCACCATTTTCCTTGGAATTAGCGTTTATTCGTCAAATAAGACAAACATAAATACTCATAATAATCTTTACCCTTTTGTGTTGGCCATAATAAACACATTCTACACATTGGGATGCAGGATATCGATGCTTTTTTTTCATAAGAATAGCATTTACTTCCTCCATTTTCTTTAGATTTAAAGTTTGTTTGTCAAATAAGACAAACCTGGATAATAATTCCCTTTTATTTTTGTGATTGGATACCATGAAAACATTCTCTTTATTGGGATAAACGATATTGATGCTTTGGTTTCATAAGAAAAACTTTTATTTCCACTAATTTACTTATTATCAAGTTTCATTCATAAAATAAGGCAAACATAAATACTTTTAATAATTGCCGTTCTTTTTCTGATGGCTTCTGTAAATACATTCTCCTCATTGGGATGCATTATATTGATGCTTTGGTTTCACAAGAGAAACTTCTCTTTCCACCATTTTCTTTAGAATTAAAGTTCATCTGTCAAATAAGACAAATATGGATAGTCTTAATAATCTCCATTCTTTTTGTGATTAGCCACCATAAACACATTCTCCTCACTAGGATATACTATATTGATACTTTGATTGCCTAAGAAAAGCTATTCTTTCCACCATTTTCTTAGAATCTTTGTCAAATGAGGCAAACATGGATACTCATAATAATTTTCACTCTTTTTAGGATTAGTCACTGTAAACACGTTATCCTCACTAAAATACACAATATTGATGTTTTGGTTCTAGAGACAAGTTTTTCTATCTGCTATTTTCCTTAGAATCAAAGTACGTCCGTCAAGTGAAACAAACATTCATAAGTGTAATAATCTCCATTCTTTTTGTCATTGGCCACCATAATCACGTTATTCTCATTGGGATATGTGATATTGATGGTATGGTTTTTGAAGAAAAGCTATTTTTTTCACCATTTTCCCTAGAATCAAACTTTGTCTGTCAAATAAGAAAAAATGGATACTCATAATAATTTTCATTGTACTTGTGATTGGTCACCGTAAACATGTTCTCCTCATTGGGATACACCATATTACTGCTTTGGTTTCCCAAAAAAGGTTTTACTAGCACCATTTTCCTTAGTATTAAAGTTCATCCCTTAAATAAGAAAAATGTGGATAAACATAATAATTTCCATTCTTATTGTGATTGGCCACCGTAAAGATGTTCTCTCATTGGGATACTCAATATTAATACTTTGGTTTCCCAAGAAAAGCTTTTCCTTCTCCTATTTTCCTTATAATCAATGTTGGTCCATTAAATGACATAAACATGGATACTCGCAATAATCTCTATCTTTTTTGTGATTGGTGATTATAAACACATTTTTCTTATTTTGATACAAGATATTGATGTGTTGGTTTTGCAAGAAAAGCTTTTTTTCCACCATTTTCTTTGGAATTAAAGTTTATCTGTTAAATGAGATAAACATGGATAGTCATAATAATCTCTATCCTTTTTGTTACTAGCCACCATAAACATGTTCTTCTTATTGAGATACACAATATAGATGCTTCGATTTCCTAAGAAAAGCTTTTCTTTCCATCATTTTCCTTAGAATCAAAGTTTTTCTGTCAAATGAGACAAACTTGGATACTTGAAATTATCTTTTTTTTCTATGATTGGGTATGATGAAAACATTCTCCTCATTAGGGTACATGACATTGATGCTTTGGTTTTGTAGGAAAAGCCTTTATTTTTGCCATTGACCACAGAATCAAAGTTCAATTGTCAAACGAAGCAAGCATTGATACTCATAATGATCTCTACTCTTTTGGTGATTTGGAACTATAAACACATTCTCCTCATTAGGATAAATGATTTTGAAGCTCTGGTTTTGCAAGAAAAGATTGCCCTTCTATCATTTTCCTTAGAATTAAAGTTAATCCGTCAAATTAGACAAAAGTAGATACTCACAACAATCTCCACTACTTTTGTGATTACGCACCATGAACACATTTCCTCATTAGGATGCAAGATTTGAGACTTTAGTTCCAAACAAAAAGCCTTTTTTCCACCATTTTCCTTAAAAATAATATTTCATCTGTCAAATGAGACAAACAAGGATACTCATAATAATTTCCATTTTTTTAGTGATTGGCTGCCACAAACACATTTTTCTCATTGGGATACACAATATTGGTGCTTTGCTTTCACAAGAAAAGCATTTCTTTTCACTATTTTCCTTATAAGACAAACAATGATACTCATAATAATTTACATCTTTTTGTGATATGTCATCTTAAACACGTTCTCCTCTTGTAATGCATAATATTTATGCATTAGTTTCCTAAGAAAAGCTTTTTTCCATCATTTTCCTTACAATTAGATCTAGTCCTTCTAATAAGACAAACCTGGATACTTATAATAGTATCTATTTTTTTATACGAGAATCCATCATTGGGATATATGATATTGATGCTTTGATCTCCAAAGAAAAGCTTTTCTGTCCATCATTTTCCTAAGAATCAAAGTTCATCTGTCAAATAAGATAGACACAAATACTCATAAAAATTTGTATTTGTTTTATGATTGGCACATTAGGCACGTTTCCAATGGGACACATAATGATAATGCTTCGATTTCCCTAGAAAAGCTTTTCGTTCCACCATTTTCCTTAGAATCAGTGTTTATCTGTTAAATGAGATAGACATAGATACTCATAATAATCTACACTCTTTTTGTGTTGGCTATAACCAACATGTTTTACACATTGGGATACATGATTTGATGCTTTTGTTTCACAAGAAAAGCTTTTCCTTCCACCATTTACCTTAGAATCAAAGTTCAACCATCAAATAGGATAAACTTGAATACTCATAATAATCTCCTCTATTTTTGTGATTGGGCACCATGAAAACATTGTCCTCATTAGGGTACATGATATTGATATTTTGGCTTTGAAAGAAAAGCTTTTATTGCCATCTATTTACTTATTATCAAATTTCATTCATCAAATAAGGCAAATATGGATACTGATGGTAATTAACATTCTTTTTGTGATTGGCTACTATAAATACATTCTCCTTATTGGGATACACGATATTGATGCTTTGGTTTCATAAGAAACGCTTTTATTTTCACCAATTTACTTGTTATCAAATTTCATAAGTTAAATAGGGCAAACATAGGTACTCATAATAATTTCTATTCTTTTCCTGATTGGCTTCTGTAAAAGCATTCTGCTCATTGGGATGGATGATATTAATGCTTTGGTTTCCCAAGAGAAACTTTTCTTTTCACCATTTTTTTTAGAATCAAAGTTCATTTGTTAAATGAGACAAACATGGATAGTCATAATAATCTCCATTCTTTTTATGGTTAGCCACCATAAACACATTCTCCTCCCTGGGATATACTATATTGTTAATTTGATTTCCTAAGAAAAGCTATTCTTTTCACGATTTTTTTGGAATCAAAGGTCTTTTGTCAAATAAGACAAACATGGATACTCATAATAATTTTCAATTTTTTTAGGACTAGCAATCATAAACACATTCTCCTTATTAAGATACATAATATTGATGCTTTCGTTCTAGAGAAAAGGTTTTCTATCAATTATGTCCCTTAAAATCAAAGTACATCCGTCAAATGAGATAAACATAGATACTTGTAATAATCTCTATTTTTTTGTGATTGGCCACCATAAACACGCTCTTCTCATTGGGATAAACAATATTGATGGAATGGTTTTTGAAGAAAGGCTATTTTGTCTGCCATTTTTTATAGAATCAAACTTCATCTGTCAAATAAGACAAAAATGGATACTCATAATAATTTCCATCTTTTTTGTGATTGGTCACCATAAACACATTCACCTTATTGGGATACATGATATTACTACTTTGGTTTCCCAAAAAAAGCTTTTCCTTCCACCATTTTCCTAAGTATCAAAATTTATCCATCAAATAAGGTAAATATGGATACTTATAATAATTTCCATTCTTCTTGTGATGGCCATCGTAAACATGGTTTCCTCATTAGGATACACAACATTATTGCTTTGGTTTCCCAAGAAAAGCTTTTCTTTCCCCTATTTTCCTTAAAATCAATGTTTGTCCAAATGACATAAACATAGATACTCATAATAATCTCCATCCTTTTTGTGATTGGCCACTATAAACACATTTTTCTCATTTGGATACAAGATATTGATGTTTTGGTTTTGCAAGAAAAGCTTTTTTTCCACTGTTTTCTTTGGAATTGCATTTCATCTGTCAAATGAGACAAACATGGACATCATAATAATCTCCATTCTTTTTGTTATTGGCCACCATAAACACGTTCTTCTTATTGAGATACACAGTCTTGATGCTTTGGTTTCCCAAGAGAAGCTTTTTTTTCCACCCTTAGAATCAAAGTTTATCCGTCAAATGAGACAAACTTGGATACTCAAAATTATCTTTTTTTTTTATGATTGGGTACCATGAAAACATTCTCTTCATTAGGGTACATGACATTGATGCTTTGGTTTTGCAGGAAAAGCTTTTATTTCCATCATTGTGCACAGAATCAAAGTTCATCTGTCAAATGAAAGCATTAGTACTCGCAATGATCTTCACTCTTTTTGTGATTGGGCACTATGAACATGTTCTCTTTATTAGGATACATGATTTTAAAGCTTTTGTTTTGAAAGAAAAGATTGTCTTTCTACCATTTTTCTTAGAATCAAAGTTAATATGTTAAATTAGACAAAAATAGATATTCGTAATAATGTCCACTAGGTTTGTGATTAGGCACCATGAACACATTCTCCTTATTAGGATACAAGATATGATGCTTTGGTTTCAAACGAAAAGCCTTTTCTCCATCATTTTCCTTAGAAACAATGTTTTATTTGTCAAATGAGACAAACAAGGATACCATAAACACATTTTTCTTATTGAGATATTTGATATTGATGCTTTGCTTTCATAAGAAAAGAATTTATTTCCACCATTTTCTTTGGAATCAAAGTTCATCTATCAAATAAGATAAATAATGATACTCGTAATAATTTACATTCATTTTGTGGTATGTCATCGTACACACATTCTTTTATTGCAATACACAAATTTATGCTTTGGTTTCCTAAGAAAAGTTTTTTTTTTTCATTATTTTCCTTAGAATTAGATCTCGTCCTTCCAATAAGACAAACATGGATACTTGTAATAGTCTCTATGCTTTTTTGTTATGAGAATCCATCATTGGGATACATGATTTTGGTGCTTTGATCTCTAGAGAAAAAGCTTTTTTTTCCATCATTTTTTGTAGAATTAAAGTTCATCTTTCAAATAAGACAAACACATATACTCCTAATAATTTCCATTCCTTTTATGATTGGCCATATTAGACACGTTGTTTCCATTGGGATACACAATAATAATGCTTTGGTTTCCCTAGAAAAGCTTTCCACTGCACCATTTTCCTTGGAATTATTATTTATTTGTCAAATGAGATAGACATAGATACTCATAATAATCTACATTTTTTTGTGTTGGCTATAATAAACACATTTTACACATTAGGTTGCACGATATTGCTGCTTTTGCTTTACAAGAAACGCTTTTCCTTCCACCATTTTCCTTAGAATCAAAGTTCATTTGTTAATTGAGATAAACCTTGATACTCGTAATAATCTCCTCTATTTTTATGATTAGGCACCATGGAAACATTCTCCCTATTGGGATATACGATATTAATGCTTTGGTTTCGAAAGAAAAGCTTTTATTTCCACTAATTTACTTATTAGCAAATTTCATTCGTTAAATTAGGCAAACATGGATACTCATAACAATTTCCATTGTTTTTGTGATTGGCTACTGTAAACATATTTTCCTCATTGGGATATAAGATATTGATGCTTTTGCTTCTTAAGAAAAGGTTTTTTTCCTTCAAATCAAAGTTCATCAGTTAAATGAAACAAACATAGATACTAGAAATAATCTCCACTTTTTTAACGATTGTCCACCATAAACACATTCTTCTCATTGGGATTGACAATATTGATGCTTTGGTTTCCTAATAAAAGCTTTTCTTTTCATCATTTTTCCTAGAATCAAAATTTGTCTGTCAAATGAGACAAACCTAGATAGTAGTAAAAATCACTTTTCTTTCTTTGATTGGGTACTATGAAAATATTCTCTTTATTGGGATACACAATCTTGATGCTTTGGTTTCAGAAGAAAAGCTTTTTTTCCACCATTTCCCTTAGAATCGAAGTTTATCCTTCAAATAAGGCAAACATGGATACTTATAATGATTTCCATTCTTTTTGTCATTGGCCACCAAAAATATGTTCTTTTCATTGGGATACATGAAGTTAATGCTTTAGCTTCATAAGAAATCTTTTTTTTCCACCATTTTTGTAGAATAAGGGTTCGTCCACCAAATGAGACAAACATGGATACTCATAGTGTTCTCCTTTTTTTATTATGATTGGGCACCATGAACATGTACTCCTCATTAGGATACATGTTATGGATGCTTTGATTTCACAAGAAAAGCTTTTCTTTCTACCTTTTTCCTATAGCCAAATTTCTTCCATTAAATAAGTTAAACATGGATACTCATAATATTTTCCATTTTTTTTGTGATTGGCCACCGTAATCGCATTTTCCTCGTTGAGATACATGAAATTGATGCTTTGGTTTCCAAAGAAAAACCTAAACCTTTCTTTCTGTACTTTCCTTAGAATCAAAGTATACTTGTTAAATAGGACAAACAAAGATACTTGTAATAGTCTCCATTCTTTTTGTGATTAGCCACCATAAAAATGTTTTCCTCATTGTGATGCATGATATTAATGCTTTGGTTTCTCAAGAAAAGCTTTTCTTTCAACCATTTTGCTTAGAATTAAAGTTTATTCGTCAAATGAAACAGTCATGGAAGCTTATAATAATCTCTATTTTTTTGTGATTGGCCACCATAAACACTTTCTCTTTATTGAGATACACAATATTGATGCTTTGGATTCTAATGGAAAGCTTTTTCTTGACCATTTTCCTTACAATTAAAGTTCATCTGTCAAATGAGACAAACATGGATACTCATAATAATTTCTATTCTTTTAGTGATTGACCACCACAAACACATTCTCTTTTCTGGGATGCATGATATTGATGCATTGTTTTCCTACGAAAAGCATTTCTTTCCTCTATTTTTCTTAGAATCAAAGTTCATGACAAATATTAATTCTCATAAAAATCTTTGTTCTTTTTGCGATTGCGCACTATGAATAACTTCTCTCATTGGAATACATGATATTGATGTCCTCCATTTTCCCTAAAACCAAAGTTTGTCCATCAAGTTAGACAAACATGAATACTTATAATAATCTGCATTCTTTTTGTGATTGGCCACCATAAATACTTTCTTCTTAATAGGATAAATGGTATCGATGCTTTGGTTTCCTAAAAAAGCTTTTCTTTCCACCATTTTCCTTAAAATCAAAGTTCATCTGTCAAAATAGAAAAATGTGTATTCTAATAATAATATCTATTCTTTTTGTGCTTGGGAAACATGGTATTGATGCTTTGGTTTGCCATGAAAAGCTTTTCTTTTCATTATTTTCTTTAGAATCAAAGTTTATTTGTCAAATGAGACAAACATGAAAACTTATAATAATCTCCTTTCTTTTATTGGCTGGCCATATAAACATGTTCTCCTCATTGTAATACACGATATTAATGCTTTGGTTTCCTATGAAAAGCTTTTCTTTACAGCATTTTCCTTAGAATAAAGTTAGTTTGAAAAATATGGCAAACACAGATAGTTAAAATAATCTCTTTTCTTGTTGTGATTAGGCATAATGAACACATTCTCCTTATTAGGATACATGGTGTTGATGCTTTGGTATTACAAGAAAAGCTTTTTTTCATCGTTTTCTTTAGAATCAAAGTTCATCTATTAAATGAGACAAATATGAGTACTTATAATAATTTGCATTCATTTTCTGATTGGCTGCCATGAAAGGTTTTTTCCACACTTTGTGATTCTCCTCCTTGGGATGCATGACATTGATGCTTTGGCCTCCCAAGAAAAGGTTTTCTTTTTGCCATTTTCCTAGAATCATAGTTCATCTATTAAATGAGACAAACATGTATACTCACAATAATTTTCATTCTTTTTGTGATTGGTCTCCATAAAAACATTTTGCTTATGGGGTTACACAATATCGATACTTTGGTTTCCCAAGAAAAGCTTTTTCTCCACCATTTTTCGTAGAATCAAAGTCCATTTTTCAAATAAGACAAACATTGACTCTCGTAAAAATCTCTATTCTTTTTGTAACTGAGCATCATAACATGTTCTTTTCATTAGGATACATGATATTGATGCTTTAGTTTCACAGAAAAAGCTTTTCTTTTCACCATTTTCCTTAGGATCAAAGTTTGTCTGCCAAATGAGATAGATATGGACACTCATAATTATTTTTTTTCCTTTTATGACTAGGCAATATGAACACATTCCTCTCATTAGGATACATGATATTGATGCTTTTGTTTCACAAGAAAACCCTTTATTTCCAACATTTTCTTATTGAAGTTCATATGTAAATTGAGACAAGCATGGATACTCGTAATAATTTTTATTTTTATTTTTTGTGATTGGCCATCATAAACATGGTATCTTCTTTGGGGTGCACAATATTGAAGCTTTGGTTTTCTAACAAAAGCTTCTTTTACCCTTATTTTACATAGAATCAAAGTTATTCTATCAAATGCGGTAGATGTGGATACTCATAAGAATCTCTATTCTTTTTGTGATTTGCCATAATAAATCCTTATTGGGATAAACGATATTGATGATTTGGTTTTGCAAGAAAAGCTTTTTTCCACCATTTTCCTTCGAATCAAACTCCATCTATCAAAAGAGACAAACATGGATACATATAATAATCTCATTTCATTTGTGATTAAACACTATGAACACACTCTCCTCTTTAGGATACACAAAATTGATGCTTTGGAATCAAAGGAAAAGCTTTTCTCTCCACCATTTCCTAACAATCAATGTTCATTTGTCAAATGAAATAAACATGGATTCTTAATAATTTTCACTTTTTTTATAATTAGCCAGTGCAAATACATTCTCCCTATTGGGATACATAATAATAATTCGGTATCCAAAGGAAAGCTTTTTTTTCGCCATTTTTCTTAGAATAAAGGTTCATCCATCAAAATAGATAAACATGGATGCATATAATAATCTTCTTTCTTTCTATGATTGAGCTTTATAAGCACATTCTCCTTCTTGGGATACATGATATTGACATAACAAAAGCTTGTTGTCCTATCATTTTTCTTAGAATCAAAGTTCATCTATTAAATGAGACAAACATGGATACTTATAATAATCTCTTCCTTTTTGTGATCAGGCACCATGAACATATTTTTCTCCCTGGGATACCCAATATTGTAGCTTTGGTTCGTAAGAAAAGTTTTTGTGAGGCAAATGAGGCAAAAATAGATACTTGTAATAATTTCTAATCTTTTTGTGATTGGCCAACATAAACATATTATCTTCATTGGGATACATGATATTGACACTTTTGCTTTGTAAGAAAAGCTTTTATTTTTGCCATTTTTCATAGACCTATAGTTCATTTGTCAAATGAGACATAGAAAGATACTCATAATAATCTCCACTCTTTTAGTGATTAGCTACCACAAATACATTTTTTTTCATCGGGATAGATGACATTAATGCTTTGGTTTCAAAGAAAAATAATTTCTTTCTACCATTTTCCTTAGAATCAATGTTGGTCTATCAATACCTGCAATAATTCCCATTCCTTTTGTGATTGGCCACCATAAACACACTCTCCTCATTGGGATACACGATCTTAATGCTTTGGTTTTCTAAGGGAAGCCTTTTTTTTTGCCATCTTTCAAAGAATCAAAATTTTTGTCAAATCAGACAAACATGGATCCTCACAATAATCTCTATTTTGTTTATGATTGGTCATGATGAACATGATCTCCTTATTAGGATACATGAAATTGATGCTTTAGTTTTGCAAGAAAAGCTTTTCTTTCCTTTATTTTCTTAGAATCAATTTCTATCCATCACATGAGACAAACAAATATATCCACAATAATTTCCATTATTTTTGTGATTGACCACTTTAAATACATTTTTTGCATTAGGATACATAGTATTGATGCTTTGGTTCCGCAAAAAAAAAAAAACTTTTCTTTCCATTATTTTCCTTAGAATCAAAGTTTGTTCATCAAATAGGATAAACATAGACTCTTATAAAAGTCTCCATTCATTTTGTGATTGGCACCATGAACATGTTCAATTCATTTGGATACATGATACTAATGCTTTGGTTTGGCAAGAAAAGCTTTTCTTTCCATCATTTTCCTTAGAATCAAAGTTCATCCGTAAAATGAGACAATCATGGATACTCACAATAATCTCTAGTTTTTGTGATTGGCCACCATAAACATGTTCTCCATATTGAGGCACATGATACTGATGCTTCGGTTTTCCAAGAAAAGCTTTTCTTTCCACCATTTCCTCAGACTCAAAGTTTGTCCATGAAATGCGACAAACATGGAAACTCATAACAATTTCCATTTGTTTTGGAACTGGCCACTGTAAACATATTCTCTTCATTGGGATACACAGTATTGTTGCTTTGGTTTCTTAAGAAAAGTTTTTCTTTCTCATATTTTCCTTAGAATCAAAGTTCATCCATCCAACGAGACAAACATGGATACTCACTATAATCTCTATTCTTTTTGTGATTGGCCACCATAAACACATCCTTCTCATTAGGATACATGCGATTAAAGCTTCGATTTCGCAGGAAAACATTTTCTTCTACTATTTTCCTTAGAATCAATGCTCGTCTATTTAATAAGACAAACATAGACTACTACAGGAGTCTCCAATCTTTTTTTGATTAGGCGCCATGAACACTTTATCTTTCTCATTAGGATACATGATATTGATGCTTCTATTTTTGTAAGAAATGCTTTTCTTCCCACCTTTTTCCTTACAATAAAAGTTCATCAAAAAATGAGGCAAACATAGATTCTTGTAATAGTCTCCTTTCTTTTTGTGATTAGGCACCATAAACACATTTTTCTCATTAGGATACATGGTAGTGAAGCTTTGGTTTTCTTATCATCAATGTTAATCCATCAAATAAGACGAACATGGATGGTCACAATAATTTCCATTCGTTTTGCAGTTGGTCACTGTAAATACGATCTCCGCATTGAGATATATGATATTGATGCTTTGTTTCCCCAAGAAAAGCTTTTTTTCCACTATTTTCCTTATAATCAAAGTTCATCCATCAAATAAGACAAACATGGAGACTTATAATAAGTTTTTTTTTCTTTTGCAATTGGCCACTGTAAACGTGCTCTCATCATGGGGATACTTGATATTAATGCTTTAGTTTCTCAAGAAAAGCTTTTCTTTCCCCAATTTTTGTAGAATCAAAGTTCATTCACCAAATAAGGCAAACATGGATACTCGCTATGATCTCTATTCTTTTTGTGGTTGGGCACCATGAACATGTTTTCCACTTTAGGATACCTCATATTGATGCTTTAGTTGCAAAAAAAAAAAACAAGCTTTTCTTTGCACATTTCCTTAGAGTTAAAGTTCATCTATCCAATAAGACATACACAAATACTCATAATAATTTCT
>JAQSVH010161603.1:5548-25408 GCA_029448705.1 Adansonia digitata | reverse complement strand
TCAGTCTAAACATGACAGAAATAACATATCTTAGTTTGAATACCATTTTAGGACTTCGAAGGGTTAAATACAACCCAAGAGTAAAACAGTTAACTTAGCCTGAAATATATCAAAATGCCATGATGTTGATAATTCTTAATGCTTTCAACTTATGTACCTGAGCCTTGAGAGCTGCAGCAGTCTCTGTTCCAACATCAATGGTGTTTTGAACAACCTATTATAAACAAGGGACAGGGGAAGATTAGTCTTCCATTTAGGACAGCACTAGAAATCAGGTGAAGTATGACATGGGGGGAATTGAGTTAAGAGGTAGTACATCCCAAGACTTTTTGCCTCTTTTTAGTTTTAAATTTAACATAAAATGAAATTTTAAAGGACCAAAGCTCTAACTACAATTATTTCTCAGTTGAGGAAGATGCAGAACATGTTACAAAATCTAATGCAGCAAAAGTTTGGACACCGACCTTCTTGGCCCTGTCAATGGCTTGATCAGTCTCATCCATCATCTGGTTTCCTTTATCCATTAGCTGTTGATTTGTCATAGCTACAGAACATACCGGCTCTGTCTCAGAAACAGTTTAAAATTGAAGCAAAATATGACACCTACACATTATTTTCAGTCAACATTCCAACATCATGCCAACAATCAATGTAAAAGAGTCAGGTACAACCTAGGTTAACCAAACTCGGGCGTGTTAGATACGGGTATGTCTCTAACACAGGTATGCTTAATTTTTTTTCTAAGTTTTTCCATATGTTTAGAAGATCATACCCACATATGACATCTATAAATTCATGCTGCAGTAAAATCAGACTATAGAATATGTTTTAGCCATTAAATAAGCTCTGATCAACACTGAAGTACTTATTTATAAGCAAAGTTCACACTATTCGTTCCCAGTTTGACAAAACATAGAATTACAAAAATGTTGACTTTTTTTATGAGGAGCGAGATAATGTTGGATCAACGGATCACAGGTTTCTTTGTCAAGCTTCTTAGCCCCTGCCAGATTGACTGTGTTTGATAACATATATTCTGGCAATAGCACAAAATTACTTGCACATCTTTCAATCCCTACTATTAGATAATCACTCTAAACTAAACGAGAAATTGATAATCGTTATGGCCACACTTAGCAAAAGGGAAAATAAAAGAGACAATCTTTGGTGCAAGTTTGTGCATCCATATGTAGTCAAAGCCACAAGAGAACATTGATCAAGGAAGACCAAATTCTACTGACTATTTGCACACAATTTCAACTTGAACTTCCGCATAATTAAATCAGCTAAAATCAGATAAGCTGATATACTTACATGAAGCCAGCAAGACATTTTCTTCCCCAAAGCCTTCATTTGGCCCTTCAAAGAGGTCAACTCGTTTGTTGTTCTCAAGATTGCTTTGATGTCTGTAACATAAGAACAGCAATGTCAAACCCAGCCAGATCAGACATGAATAAATTGAAACAGAACATTTAACAGATAATTAGTGCTTATTGATACCAACGACATTATAATTGCACGATATTTATGATAATCTCCTTAACAAATTATCATATTTCAATCAATAACAACTTTAGTTTACTGGCATAATATCTCAGGGATGATCAAAAGAAAAGAAAAAAGAAGAGAGAATTTGGAAGGGGGATGGGTAAATTTGTATGTAATTCGGAAAAATGAATATACACTGTCCATAAGCATTACTAATTATCTATAACTAGTAAGAGCGTGAACATGCATGAAGTCATCTCTTCATACCTCAAGAAACAAAATGGGTAACTTCTAATGATGCTATAGACTTACTGCTTCTTAAGGGCAACATATGAATTCAACTCCTTGATCTGCCAGGATAATCCCATAAGATTGAGAAAACTTCCAAAACAGGATACTCAAACTACAAGTTAGAGGAGCTAACTAAAAATACCACAAAAATAAATAAAACTTAAAAAGTTATAAAGTACCATTGACTGCTTCTTTTCGCTCAGCATTCTTTGAGTGTTTGCATCGGTTCTTCTCTCCATTTCCTTCACTTCTCTATCAAACTCCTTGATGAGCCTGAAAAGGATAAGTAGAAACTATTTGATTCACATTGATGGAAAAATAGTTTTAAAGAACCAGACAACAGAAACAGTAAAGAAGACCATAGAACCTTAATTCTTAGTGCAGAGATCAAGGAAAGAACAAATGGGTGCTGTAGTTTAGATTTTTGTTTTTTTATAAAGTAAATAGCTAAAGCATTATCATTTAGACTTATTCAAACTAAAGTGGATAACTTTTAAAAATCATACTGTAAGAGTCATAATCGTTTTATTTCTTCACCTTGCAATCAATCAGGAAACCTAAAATGATAACTTTCAAGGAAGGATGAATTCCAAAATACCTCTTACACTCTCGCATCTTGTCGGTAAGCTCTTCCAATTGCCTACTCTGCCTATTAACATCCTTAATCTTTTCCAGTTTCTGGAATCCATTTCTGCAATGAAAACACAAAAATATTTAAAAAATGTAGAAAAAAAAAATCTACAAATCCATATGAAATCTTAATGCCTGAGCTCAAGTCACTTCCAATGGAGTCATAAAGTGATGATAAGACTACATTTTTGATAAAAAAAAAAATCAGTTTTTCTAAGGCAATGAAATAGCAAAAAGCACTGTTTATACCAGAACAATCTGATTGAAGTCTACATTGTCATTGCATAAACAACTAAAAAAAAAATCAGAAATTAAATTCTTACGATAAAGCTCGAAAAATGTCAGCGATTTGCCCGTCGATCTCCACTAGCTCTTCGCTGACCGCAGCTAAAGGATCCATCTTTCAACCCTAAGACGTAACCGGCTATTGTCTCTCTCAATTTTAATTCAGTCTTCACGCATTAAATGAATTCTCAGAGAATACATAAATCACAAATTTGGTTCTTTTAGCAACTTACTGACAGAAATGACGATTCAACAAAATACTAAAACAGCAGATTCAAAATCCGGATCAGATCAGATCCGTAAAATGCCAAGCCAATGAATCGTAAATTCTTGCAAAAACTAAATTAGAACAGAAAAATTTAGGAGAATCTTTAATTTTCCGATCGAAAAGCAAACAACATCAATCTTTCCAAGAAAAAAGCGTAAGATCTCAAATGCGGACCAAATCGAAATGCAAAACCAAAAAAAAAAAAAAAAAATTTACGACATCCAAAATCCAATTAGCAATGTGAAGGCTTCCTTTTTTTTTTTTTTTTTTTCTTGGAATGAATCGTGGAAGACAAAAAAAGGTAAATGTTCTATAAAATTTCAACACGATTGCCTCCGTTCCGATCTAAATGAGCTTAAACAAAGGTTTGGATTCTTATATATATATATATATATATATATATATATGTATACAAAGGTTTTTTAGAATTCTTTTTTATTTTCCTGTTTCTAGCTTCGTTGGTCGTTTTGGGAGGGGTTTTGGCTCCGAGGGTTGAAGGCTTAAAAAAATCTCCGAGAATTTAGGCCGCTTAAACGGGAAATTACGAACTCGGGGCCCACCATACATGCTTTCTCTTCCAATGTATTTTAGAATAACGGTTATAAGGTATGATCATATGATCTTGTCCTTTGGATCGAGATTTAATTGTTAGGGTAAAATATCAGGGTTTAGTCACCTAACTTTAGGTGACTTTCATTTTTAATCATTCGACTTGCATTACAATTTCATTATTAGCATCTATGAAATTATTATTTTCAGTCATTTAATTGTTAGAGATTGAAACGCATGCTTACGATGCTAATTTGTTAGATGTGATATTTTATATTATCATATCATATGATATGATATTATTAATGTAATATTATAAAATTTTAAAAAAATTTAAATTATAAAATTAAACTTTTAATCTCTATTATATTTTATTTTGATCGTTCAATTTTAAAATTTTTATAATTTATTTATAAAATTTATTAATAATTATCGAGTAAAGTTGAATTCAAAACAAGAATAAAACTTTTTTAAAGTCTATTTTTTTCATTTACAATATCAAAATTGAAATCTTACTTAAAAAGCACTTGGTCCAACATATTTTAGTTACTCAAACAAGAATTTGAACTTAATAAAAAAAATAAAGTAAGCATTTAATATTTCTGTTGCAAGAAATTAAGAATATAAAATTTAACATTACTACAAGCCTTTGTCGTCCATCTTATCCCAACAAATTCAACCGAGTTTTTTCTATGAATTAGTTCACCACAAATCTCTACTAATATAACTAAGTTTTATACCATGAATCGAGTGATACTAATTCGATTAAAAATGTTATAAAAATTTTAAATAAAATATTAAAATAAATGTAAAATTAAGTAATTTTTTACCGTTTCATTTAAAATAATATTTAAATAGTTATTTTTTATTAAAAAAATAATTTTACTGGAAAACACAATTTTTACATAAAAAATTATCGCTTTCAAAACAATCAATTTTTATTAATCATTTATCTCAAAAATCAAATTAAAAGTAATTTTGTGGATGTGTCAAAATTTTAGTTTAAATAAGATATGAAATATTTTACAATACTGTGATTTTAATTATAATAAAATTTTAAACGAAATCAGATAACAAAAATCATTGGTGATTGAGTGGCTACAAAGCTATTTCGATCCTTGTTTATGACTTATAATGTCCACAATCATGGGTCATATCGCATGATATTAACAGTGGGAAAGGAAGGGGCAACCGCTTTTGGGCCTTGAACTTCATATTGGAATTACAAATGGGCCTAAACATCAAAATCTTGTCTATTTTCAAGTTTCTGCAGGAAAAACCCTAAACACGTCTTGGATTTTTGTTGCCTTCTCTCAACGAGCCTGCTGCTCCTCACTTCCAGAAACCGGACAAGTCAGAGATCCTCCCAATCAAAGAACAATGGTATTATCTTCTTTCTATGTTGGTAAAGTTGGGTATATTTGTAGATGTGTTTGTTTCCTGAGAAACTGCATTCTATAATGGTTGTCTCCTAGTAGTTGGTCAGCTAAATAAGAAGTTGACGATGATGTATAACTTCTTTTATAGCTAAATAGAATTTGTCTTCTAGTTATGTCGTTGGTGGTTGAAGGGATCAGATACGTCGTCAATCGTCATGTTTTCTCTTCAAACTTTCATTTCTTATTCCAACGAAGAAGCAAAAGGAAATCACATAGAAAGTTAAAACAATCATAGAACAAAATTTGGGTTAATAAAGTTAGTTGATTATACGTAAGTGGTCTTTAGTTATGTATTTTTGATTCCTTATCAAAAGGCTAATATGGTAGGAAAGGAATTAAATTGATATCTTTTAGGATTGCTTTAGTTTATAGCCTCTTGTTGTGGTTTTGTGGAGAATAGAGATAGAAAAAGCAATGTAGGGGTGATTTTGTGTTAACTTTTTTATGTTGTTTCTGGTTGTAATTAGTTAACGCCGTTCTTTCTCTGATGATGCAGACAAAGAGAACGAAGAAGGCCGGAATTGTCGGAAAATATGGTAGGGAAATTTTATGAAGTCTTACATATGTTCTAAGTAGAAAGTATTCATAGTATTGGAAAGATCAGTAATGTTCAGGAGCCATATGGTTTAATCGAGCTGGAAATTATTGCCATTCCAAGTTTTATCCAAATTGATTTTTTTTTTAATTAATTGTAATAGATATAGACTCTTGAGTTAATTGAAATTATAATGGGATTTTGTCTCTTTAAAATGTCCAAAGTTTCTGATTCATTGTTTCTCTTCTTAATAAAGGTACCCGTTATGGTGCCAGTTTGAGGAAGCAAATTAAGAAGATGGAGGTTAGCCAACACAGCAAGTACTTCTGCGAGTTCTGTGGAAAGGTTGGATGCTTCTGATTATCCGTTTGATCCTATACTTACTGAGGCTATTTTGTTTTGCTGTTCTTTCGATGCATTTCTTTATCTAGCTTAAAGGAAAGTTTTCTTCATCAATTGCACTTCTTTGTTTGAGTAGCATTTATGTGTTCTAATAAACTCTGTTCCCACAGTATGCGGTGAAGAGAAAAGCTGTTGGAATCTGGGGCTGCAAGGATTGCGGCAAGGTCAAAGCAGGCGGTGCTTATACGCTGAAGTAAGGACCCACATTAGTGTAGTACTCCGACTCTTTATTTTTCTTGAAGTGATAGTATCCGGATGGGTCACCTTTGAAATTTATGAAAATCTTGAAAATAATTGATTATATTTGTATCGGGTGCATATGCGTGTCTAACACTTACGCCCGACCTAAGTCTGAGTAACATAGCCATATTGTGCCCCACCACACGTCAATTTATTTTCTTTGGATGTCCAAGTAACTAACTAGTTGCTGCATTTGTTAATTTAACAGCACTGCTAGCGCTGTGACAGTGAGGAGTACTATTAGGAGGCTGAGGGAGCAAACTGAGAGCTGAGCCACCATTGGTGTATTCTACTTCCATAGATTGATCTTTTGCATGTTTTAGCTACAAGAGACTTATTGGGATCTTTTTTTTGACAATGATGCACTATGTGCTTAGTTCTCATTTTTTGTATCTGAGTTCTGGTGTTGGAACTTTATTTAAATGCAACTATTTGCTTCTAAATTGACTTGTTAATTTGCATCAAATTAAGTAGCGGTCATATGATTGGTGACTTAATTGTTTTGTGCTGGTGCAATGGTGGATGTTCAATCCGAAAAATCTTAATAGAGTGTCCGTGGCATGAACTGAGTGATGAACATGAACGTATCTCCAAGTCTCGAGTCAACCGCAAATGAGTAAGCTGGCGCCTATGCATGAAAAACATCATTGTGTTTTTCTCACTTCTTGTTGCTTTATGCATGCTACTTTACCAATGCTGCCCTGTTTTCTCAAAAGATTAGCTTGTTTGTCGTTTTGCGTCGGCGGAATAGAGGCTAGTTTATTATTGACGCTAGCTGTAAAGAAAAATGATAAAAAAAATAATTTAGAAACTTAGGTGTTAAGTATGGTTGTAAAAATAATTTTTGTGAAAAATTAAAATATTAAAAAATAAATATATTTAAAATAATAAAAATATAAAAAATATGAGAATAGTAAATTTTTTTTTATTTAAAAGCTAATTTTCAAACTTAAAATTTTTGTTTTTAGATTTTATTTTATTTTATTTTTTTGCTTTGGTTGTCGTTTTTAAAGTAATTTTTTTTTTTACTCATTTAATATTTTATTCGCGAGGGACGGTGCTTTGGCTCTCAAAAGTTCTGATAAAGGCAGTACTAAACTAGGTCATGGTAATAATATTTTTCTTTGCGTGATGTATCCGTCAAACTATCTATAAGAATGAGCTTTGCTGAAGAAGAATGTAGGAAAATTTTTTTTTTCATGGCTTTCTAAACTCACCTTTGTTTAAGCAAAGGTGTAGTGGGCAAGTTCATTACAGGCAGGCGTCGACTGTCGATAACCATGCCAGGAGGGCTCTAAAGGATGTAAGTCTGCTTTGATTAAGCTATTTGAGAAGATATTAAAACTACAATTATGGCACTGCAAAACTCAGAAAATTCTTCTTCATCTGATTCTACTTCAAAAACTTTCTTCTCCATAGCTCCTCCTACTCTGAAAAAATCTACAGGCCTCAGGTTGCCATATCAATATGAGTTTGCTTACATACCTGAAAATCAGAAAATCCAGGATATTCAACTTCCTGACATAAATCTTTACAAGGCTCTTACTAAACCTTCTACTTCCTTCTTCAAATCTGTAAAAACCTTTTTTAAACATACTGAAAAACCCAAGGAATCTGTCGAAGTCACAAGGTTTCAGGAACATCCAATACCTTCTGGGAATCAAGTGCGGTTTATCACTCTCAAAATCCCGACCAACTTTCTCACAAACTACGCTTATATTCATGTTGGAGCGATTCGATTGGCTTTAACTTTTCATAACAAAAAAGGGCTCCCAGTAGCCTCCAGAATCGCCTTGCTTGATTCTAGATTCAAAAATTACCAGCATGCTTGTTTGGGGATTGTCGAGACAACACTCAACGCCGGGACAGTGGTTGTGACTCTGTATCCCAATTTTACCATATCCTTGGAAGATAAAACTAGTTCCACTGCCTTTCTGGTTCAAATCCAGGTTGCTGGAGCCCCGATGGATCCTGGCCTTATTCAAGCCACTCTTCATTCTCAGATGGCTTACAGAGTCCAGGATCATGTTTTTGGCTTGGGACTAGCCTCTTACGGAGACATTCCGCTCATTCAAATCGACTCCCAAAATGCACCCAGCACCATCCACATCCCAACAACTATCTCTAGGGAAGAATTTGTTTCCATACTTCCTGAAGTTTGGGTTTCAAATTTCGAGAGTCGTCGTAGGGAACAGCAAACGAGCCAAAGTCCGTTAATCCGAAATGCTGATGGAACTGTTACCGTCAGATTTAACCGCTAAGAGTGACAGCCAAGCTCAATATCTTTTCCCACTCAATGCATGCATCCACGTTTTCTATTTGCAGACTGATTCGTGACTAAGCAGATAAGTTAATGTCGGGTCAGTGCGAAAGTGCTTCTACCTTCTTCTAGAGGCCTGTCCTGGGAAAATTTTGTACAAAATGCATAATTTAGCTTCCTAGAGTCTTGCATGTATTTAGCTTGTTATGGATCTGGTTGCACGTGTCGACTAAGTTTCATTTTTTTTTTTTTTAGTAAGGATTCCATGGAATTCAGCCTGTAAAAACTGCAGATTAAAACATATAAATCAGGATGAGTGGGTTAATTTAATATCTTTGATGTTCCGAGAATCTGTTTTCAATTTATAGACCCGTTTTATGTAGTTGACTGGCATATTTTAGGAGGCTAACCTTCCCAAGGTTGTTTTTCATGGAATGGAGGCCGAAAGCCAGACAATTGGAGCGAAAGAGTAATTCTGTTTAGTTCAAAGATCTTTCTTTGAAATGCAGGATATTCCTCTTAATGGTCAGAAACTCTGACATGAATGCAATAGGGATTGGTTCCATAAATAAATCGTATCATAAGGAAAATATTCAATGGCCCCTTTAAACGTGACACATGGTTGCTTTCTGTGAAAGATGATTATGATATGAGCTTGCCAGTGGCCTTCTCCAAGCAATTTTTTTTTGAAGTGTTAACTTTCAAGTTTCAACCTATGATCCCAATATGAAATGGGATGGAACCATTCAAGGAAGTTTTGAAAATTTCATAGGGCTCTGAGATTGTCAAAGATTCTTCTCCATGGCAATGTAATGGAGGTGACAAAGGTACTAAAGGAAACGAAGTTCTTTATGAGGGAAGATCTGTGCCATGCTGTTAGCAAGAACCCATACTTTCTTTTTCAGAATCAGTAACTCCATAAATGATAAAACCCATGAATATGATTATTGATCATCATTCCAAAAATGTGGACTATCTTCATTTTACATTATTATCCATGGAAAAGTTCTTCAGATTTTGCGGGGTTTCCAGTTTCACATAGTTAAGTATTATGTTGAATCAGCAATTAGAAATATGTTAAAAATTCTCAGCAAAATCCATATTATCTTCCTAAGATTTTCTACTATTTTTCAACAAGAACTTATGAATGGGTTTTGATCACTGGATAAATTCTGTTCACCACGAAAATCCTTGGAACCATCAGTGACCCCAACACGAACCTACGACTACGTCGACGTTTATAAATTGTTGTCTTTTCAGTGCTCATTTATCACAGTGTTCTCTTGCTTTCAGTTAGCTTTATGTCAACTTTTCGTCAAAGCTATCACTTTAAAAGAATAGCTTCTCTGACGTTTTGCGTCAGTGGACTTGTCCTATTAATACTTTTCCCTTTGCTTGCATCTGAAGACAGCTTCCTACGAAGAAACAAAAAAAAAGAGAAACAAGAACCGAAGAGGAACCTAAGAAGATAAGCATACGTTGGATTAAGCCATTTGAATAGAGATTATCTTACATTTACTTTTACACATTGTATTATTTTTTTTATATTATATTTTAATTATTTTTTATAATATTCATGTTATGTAATTATATTTTGTTTAAAGTTATTAAATCTACCCATTGTACTTCAAAACACAGAAAACTCCTTCTTCCTCTGCTCCTACTGCTCTTTTCTTTTTCTCCTTAACATCTAATCTGAAAAAAAAAAAAAAAAATACAGCCTTCAAGTTGCCAAATCTGCATGAGATTAATCTCATATTTTAGTCTTAACTGTAATTACTTATACAAGTTAATCTAATTCCTAAGAGAGTTTGCTTCTACTGTCAATCACAGATTGTAGAAATAATTTTGAGAGTAAAATTATCAGAAAGTACCTATGAAGATTGTTACAAAAATGAATCAAGTTCAAACAAAATACAAAAGCATATTGGATTGTGTTATAAAAGAAGCTTAGTTATTTTTTGTATATCTAAAAAAAAAGATACGAGAGATGAAATGAAAAAGAAAATGAAAAAAAAGGGAAGGTAAGAAAAGCCAATACCTTTTAGGCAAGCAATTCAGTTGGTTGCATGCATCATGGTTAACTTATGATACACTGAGAGTAAAAGGCAGTACACAGAGCAAACACTGATAAAAGAACAAAGTTTAGCAGCTATATTGCAATTTAAATGTTGCTCTACCGAGTAAAAATTCGGATGAAAAAACCCACAGGAAAGGCTGCTAAATTGAAAGTTAATATTTACTGCTTGCTTATATGCTTTTATGTTAGTAGTAATTCTTTTAGAACATATAAAAGAAGACGTAAAAACATGATTACTCAGAAAGACTACTGAACTATACCGGAGCTCTCAAAAGCTCTACTTCCAAATCGAAGATGATACAAACTCATAAGAATTATTACCCTAAAGAAAGCTTCAATTCTGGTATTATGGCATGTGCATCATGCACCCAAATACTCCTGGAACATAGCTTTGAGATGCCTTTTGTGGCTTCAGATGCCCGTATGTCATAAGAAATAGGTTTGGAAATGTGGTCCCAAAATAGGCTCCGTCAATGTCTAGATAGAATAAAGGTAAACTGATTACATACTCAAAGCAGAACATTACAAGGCATAAATATTGGAAATAAAAACATTGATCATATGACAATAATATATCAGGACCTTCATGTGACCTAAACTTTGATGTATCAGCTGATATTCACCTCATTTATCAAAGACTGAATTTGTGCCGATAGATTCTCTATCCTTATGAAGTTATGATCATCATATTGGGTCCTTTGAATAATAATAAAAAAATTGTTCTCCAACACCAAGGGAATTTGGAGAAAATAACCTAAACACTGAGAATGGAACCCCACCAACACACACTGTCTTATGGGTACTTTGACATGAAACATATCCTTCAGCTTCACGACGATACCTCAGACAGCATTTTTGATATCCAATTTTCATTTTTCTTTTAGTAAAATATTAAGTTCTATTTAGTTATCATTTTTCTTTTAATGAAAAAAATGAAACCTTAAGTAGTCCTCCTAAATAGCTAGTCAAAGTTTTGAGTTCTACGGCCAAAAAAACAAGTTGTTCCACACAAGTTTGCAAGATGCTGGGTGAAGAAACTTAAGATCCCAATGCAGGAACAGTAAGGAATATGTCCAAAGTGATAGACGGATGTCATAAATGCATAAAAGTGGCAGAAAGGAAAGCCTATTCATGAGATGCATGTTATCTCCCCAAACAAAGCATGCAACATGCAGCAAACAAGTTCAATGGCCAGAAGGATACTGCCTTGATACTTGGACCTGGGGTAGTAAATATCCTGACATCTAGGGCATATATTTTTACGGTGCTTGAAGGAGGGATATCTGATTGACCAACTGGTAGATAAGGTTGTCCACAGCAATAAAGTCTAGGGCATCTTCCGAAATCGTAGTTCTTGTACTTGTCTAGCCGTAAAAGTTCAGAAAATAGTGTTGTAACCAGTTTCCCAATATACATGTCTATGAAACATGAAACAATCACATTGGTGTTCAAATAACTCACTAGTTGCTGCACTTGTTAATTTAACAGCACTGCTAGCACCGCGGCGGTGAGGAGTACTATTGGGGGGCCGAAGGAGCAAACTGAGAGCTGAGCTACTATTGTTGTGTTCTGATTTCATAGAATGTTTTGCATGTTTTAGCTACGGAATTATGTTATCTTTTTCGACAGTGATACAATATGTGCTTAATTCTCATTTTTTTTTTTATCCGAGTCTGGTGTTGGAACTCTATTTAAGTTCAACTATTCGCTTCTAAATTATCGTCATTAATTTGCATCAAAATTTAGTTATGGTCATATGATTGGCGACCTCATTGTTTTGTGATGCTGCAATGGTGGATGTTACAATCCGAAAATCTTTTTACCTAGCATGAACTGCGAGTCTTAAACATGAACCTATCTCCAAGTCTAGAGTCAAGTCTCCAAATAAGTAAAGCTGGACCGTATATGCATGAACAACATCATTGTGTTTTTCTTACTTCTTGTTGCTCTATGTCAACTTTTTTGTTATCAATGCTGTCTTGTATTCTTAGAAGATTAGGTTCATTGTCGTTTTGCAACGGCGGAAGTCATTACCGTAATAGTTTTCTTTTCTTTATGTGTTTTTTGTTGCAAGTTTTAGGATTGTGTTGGAGGTGAAATATGTTCTTATAATTTTATAACTATATATTTTTGTTAACCTTTCTTAATTTTTACAAAATTTTCATCACACGAATTTGATTTGATCTTATAAAAATTAATATAACACAAAGCAGTAAATTTCGAGGGCGGGTCAGGTTGGAGCGTATTTTCCTTTTGGAATCAGAATCAACTAACGAAAGGGTCAGAAGTCTTTTTAAGTAAAGTTGAATTTAGAGCGTTTTTCAGATATGTTAATGGAAATTGGGTGGGGCAAGAAAAAAACTGGACCATCCTGTTTATCCGTCACTCAAAATATATAAGGAGGAGCCTTCTCCGAATAGAGAAGTAAGAACTGACGAACAGCGTAGGATTTTCTTTGCTTTTCATTTTTCATGGCATTCTAAACTCACCTTCATTGTACCAAAGGTCATTACAGGCAGGTGTCGACTGTTGATCACCATGCCAGGAGGGGTCTAAACGATGCAACTCATTTTAAGTCTTCTGGCATTCCTTCTTGGATTAATCTATTTGAGAATGTATTAAACTGCACTTATGGCAGTGCAAAACACAGAAACCTCTGGTTCTACTTCAGAAAATTTCTTCTCCATAGCTCCTCCTACTCTGAAAATATCTAGAAGTTCTAGGTTGCAATATCAGTATGAGGTAGTTCACATACCAGAAAATCGGACAATCCAGGATATTCAACTTCCTGATATAAATATTTACAAGGCTCTTACTCAACGTTCCGCTTCCTTCTTCAAATCTTTAAGAACTCTTCTTAATCCATCTAAAAAACCCAAGGAATCTGTGGTAGTCACTGGGTTTCAAGAACATCCAATACCCTCTAGAGAACAAAAGGAGTTTATCACTCTCGAAATCCCGTCTCAGTTTCCACCAAACTACACTCATCTTCATCTTGGAGCGATTCGATTGGCTTTAACTTTCCACAACAGAAGAGGCTCCCATTCGCCACCAGAATCGCCTTGCTTGATTCTAGATTCAAAAATTACCAGCATGCTTGTTTGGGGATAGTCGAGACGACACTCAGCTCCGGCACAGTGGTTGTGACTCTGCATCCCAAAATTTACCATGTCCTTGAAAGACAAAACTTTGCTCACTGCCTTTCTGGTTGAAATCCAGATCGTTGGAGCCCCGACGGATCCAGGCCTTATTCAAGCCACTCTTCATTCTCAGACGGCTTACAGAGTCCAGAATCATGTTTTCGGCTTGGGATCAGCCTCCTACGGAGACATTCCGCTTATTCAAATCGGTTCTCGAAATGAACGCACCACCATCACATCCCAACAAATATCTCCAGGGAAGTGCTCGTTAACATACTTCCCGAAGTTTGGGTTTCAGAATATAAGAATGGTCATAGGGAACAGCGAACAAGCCATAATCCATTCACCCAAAATGCTATTGGAACTTTTTCTATTCTTTGTGAATAAGTTACTGTTTGGGTCAGTGTGGAAGTGCTTCTAGCTTCTTGTAGGGGTGCTGTCTGGGGAAAATTTTGTATCAAAAGCATAATAATTTGGTCTCTTAGAGTCTTTGTATATATTTAGCTTGCTGTGGGTCCGGTTGGATCTGTTCACTAAGTTTCTTTATAAGCATTTCATTGGAATGAGCCTGTAAAAACTGCAGATTAAAATGTATACATCAGGATGAGTGGGCTAATTTAATATCATGTCCTGAGAAATCTGTTTTAATTTTGTAGACCCGTCTGTCAGTGGAGGATAACCTTCCAAAGTTGTTCTTAATGAAAAAGTGGAGGATAACCTTGAATCTAGAAGAAGTGGTATATCTTCATTTTACATTATGATCCATGAAAAAGTTTCAGATTTTGGGCCGGGGGGGGGGTTCCAACTGCACAGTTTAGTATGTTGAATCAGTAATTACAAAAATGTGCAAAATTCTCAGCAAAATCTATATATCTCCCTAAGATATTTCAATGCTGGTAACATTGTCAGCAACTTATGATTGGGGTTGTCATCACCGGATAAATTCTGTTCGCTAGGAAAATCCTTGGAACCAGCAGTGACCCCACACATGAACCTACGAATATCTCGATATTTTTAAATTGTTGTCTGTGTTTTCTTGCTTTCAGTTTTGCTTTATGTCACTTCTTTCTCAAAGCGATATTTAAAAGAATTGCTTATTTCACGTCTTGCGTCAGTGGACTTGTCCTATTAATAGTCTTCGCCTTTGTTTGCATCCGTCGAGAGCTTCCTCCCAAGGAAAAAAAAAAAAAAAGAAAGGATGAATATAAGATACCCTTCGGAAGTATAGCGTACGTTGGATCAAGCAATTTGATTAGAGATTAACTTACATCACCTTTGGTGTTAGTATATTTAAAGTATTACATATTTTAAATAAATTTTAATATTTTAATAATTTACATTATATTATTTTAATATATTTATATATTTTTATTATGTATTATTATATCTTATTTAATATTATCCAATCTACTTATGACACTTTAATACAAAGAAACCTCTTCTTCCTCTGCTTCTACTGCACCTTTCTTTGTCTCCTCACCTTCTAATCTAAAAAAAAAAAAAAAAAGACTATAGCCTTCAAGTTGCCAAATCTGCATAGTTTAATCACATATTTTAGACTTAACTATAATTACCTATACAAGTTAATCTAATTCCTAATAAGAGACTTTCCTTTTATGGGCAATCAAAGATTTTGGGAGTAAAATTATGAATGCACCAAGATCTATATTAGAAAGTACCTCCCAAGACTGTTTCAAAAACGAATAAAATTCAGGCAAAAATCTGAAAACACATTTGATCATATTATTAAAAAAAAATCTTAATTATTTTTTGTTTACCTAAAAAAATAAGAGAGATGAAATGAAAAAAGATTTAGACAAGCAATTCATTTGCTTATCATTGGTTGCATGCATGATGGAGTAGTTGCAAATAAGAACAAAGCTAAGTTCATTACAAGACATTGATTTGGGGAGTAGAACCGAGACATTTGGGCTTAGCTTTTATCGTTTCTTTAGGACAGGACGGCAAATAAATTTCCACATACACAAACAACAACTGCTTTAATCCTGCCGCAGCTGAGTTACAAATGCCAAGTCAAGAGAAGGCCATTGCTCAAACCTTGCGTAACAGCGGGCCTCTTTGTTGGTTCGAAAAGAGCCTATATTTACATTTCGGCTTAATTGGATCTTTTTTAAGAAGGGATTTACACTCTCCATTTTCAAGGCACTAGCTTAGCCTTTCCACTGTTCTGTATAAAATGAAAAGCTCAACTGAATATGAAATGGACTAATTTGGATTGTGTTGGTACAAGAGCTCAATACTTCACTCTTAACTTAAATTTCCCATTCAGAGCAAATCACCATCCTCAAGGCCTAGTTTAAGCTTAAGCTCTTGAGTTTGCCCAGTTTATGTTGCTTTCTCACAGAAACAGTTACCCTTCCTCTTCTTCTTCTTCTTCTTCCTTTTTTTTTTTTTGTCATAATAAACCAAAATATGCTTCGGAAGTAAAATCACATGTTGTAAGTTGCTGCTGTTAGACCTTAGAGCCCATGGGCTGCATGGATCCATTCCTGTATTCCATGCCCACAATGTCTCTTTCTCTCGCTGGTATTGAATGTGCAACATATGTAAGTACTAGAATACACAGGCGGCCGGATTGTTACAAAAAGAAACTTTCTGTGAGAATTTATGTAAGTAAATTGATCCACTAACTGAATGGCTGAATGCTGATTAAAAACATACAATACACTAACACTTATAAAATAATCAAATATAGCGGCTATATGGCCATTTAATAGTCGCTATACCAAGATAGGATTCGGATGAAAAAACCCACAGGAAAGGCTGCTAAATTGAAAATTAATACTTGCTGATTGCTAATATGCTTTTATGTTACGGTTATTCTTATAGAACATATGAAAAAAAAAAAGGACCTAAAAATATGATCTACTCAGACTATCGAACTACACCTGACGTTTCAAAAGCATTACTTCCAAACTGAAGGCAACACAAACTCATAAGAAGAACCTATTGCCCTAAAGAAAGCTTTAATTCCGCTATCATGGCTTGTGGATTTTGTACCCAAATACTCTTGGAACATAGCTTTGCGATGCCTTTTGTGGCTTCAGGTGCCCGTATGTCATCAGGAACAGGTTTGGAAATGTGGTCCCAAAATACGCTCCATCAATGTCTAGATAGAATAAAGGTAAACTCATTACATACCCAAAGCAGAACATTCTAAGGCATAAGTGCTGGAAATGTAATCATTGATTATATGAAAATAATATATCAGGACCTTCATGTGACCTATACTATGATGTATCAGCTGATATCCACCTCATTTATTAAAGACCGATTTTGTTCCAATATCCTTATGAAGTTATGATCATCATGCCAGGTTTGGAGAAAATAACCTACGAACTAAGAATCAAGCCCCACCTCCTCCCAACAAAAACTCTCTTATAGATACTGTGAAATGAAAAATATCCTTGAGCTTTACTACAATATCTCAGACAAATTTTGATATCCAAACTTTCTTCTTTTAATAAATTTTTATTTAGTCACTAATTTTCCTTAAAAAAAAAAAAATGAAACCTTAAGTTATCCTTCCAAATAGTTGGTCAAAGCTTTTTGTGTTCTCTGGCCAAAAAACAAGTTATTCCATGGAAGTTAGCAAGATGCTGAGTGAAGAAACTTAAGACCCCAATGCAGGAACAATACGGAAATGTCCAAAATGTTATACGGATATCACAAATGCATAGAAATCGCAGAGAGGACAGACTATTCATGACATGCATGTTAGTTCCCCATATAATGCATGAAAAAAATAGCAAACAAGAGCATCGGCCAAAAGGATACTGCCTTGATACTTGGACCGAGGGTAGTAGATATCTTCACATCTAGGGCAGTATATTTTTATGGTGCTTGAACGAGGGATATCTGATTGACCGACTGGAAGACAAGGTTGTCCACAGCAGTAAACTCTAGGGCATCTTCCGAAATCGTAGTTCTTGAACTTGTCTAGCTGTAAAAGTTTTAAAATATTGGTGTAATCAGTTTCCCAATGTACATATATAAAAACATGAAACAATCACATTGACAATCACAGTGTACATCTCACCATAGCAGCCATTCCTTTGCTTGTCAATATGTATCGGGCATGAATCAGACCATAAAGCATCTCTGCCGCAGATTCAACTAATTCATTTTGCTCCTCTGTAAACATATCTCCTATCAATTTCAGCCCAACACAAATTACTCATTGCATGAAAAAAAATAGACACTTGCCATGTTGCTAGATGACAAAAATAATATGTTCCACTTAACTTGAAGTGCTAGAATTTTTTCTTTTAAAAAAGAATCTGTATTTGATTTAATGCAGTTAAAATAAAACTTTATCATGAAACTAGCTGCTTCAAAGAACATAAATGAGACTAATGTTAACACTCTCAAGTCCTAAAAACTAATAACAAGAATGGCACAGAAAGGCTTCAACAAGAACAAGAAGGAACAATTTGACATGAGAAGAAACAAAATGTAAGCTTACCGTGGGAAGAGTCAACATCCAAAATCAAATCAAGTGCATAATCATAATAAGGAACTTGGCTGCTAAGCCCACAAAGGTTAAAGTCATCCTGTATGTAGTCATCATCAACTTCACAAAAGAATTCATTTCCACGTAGGTTGCAAAACCATGAAATCCAAGATGTGTCATCCCCATCAGAACCACTAACATCTGACTCTTCAGTGTCCGTTTCAGATTCATCTGCAGTCAAGAGAAAATTTGCATCAGCACATGTCCATAACCAGTGAAAGAGGATACCAATGTTACCAAACACCAAAAGGTAACAACCCTCAGTTTGAAAACATGGTTCACAAAATGGAACTAGATAGTGCAGTTAAAAGTGTAAACGAAATGGCAAAAGAAAAAAAAAAGCATTTCTTTAAACAAAACAATTTTTGCAATACTTTTTCAATCAAAAGAAATCCACTGGATGCATAATCATCAATAAATAAAAGTGAGACCTTACAAAACAGAATATGTGGAGGTTTATAAAACAAATTATTTGCTTTGGGAAATTGAACAAAGCTTAAACCAACTTAGTTTCAATGCCAACACTTCGGTTGAGGTAAAAACACAAATAATGAGCAAAACATAAAGATACAAATACAGGGTTTAGCCAATACGTATAATCTCATCACACAAAACACCATGAGAATCTAATCTAAGAATGTTGGCGCAACAAAGTATGTCTCTTTTCTCACTTTAGAGAAAAAGAATGACATCTTGTTGAAAGTAAAGTGCCATTGTTGGCAATGTCAACTGAAATCTTTGGGCTTTCTTACCTTCTATTACTCTCTTTCAAATTAAGGCATCAAAATATTTTTATTCCTAATTTGTTTTCAACGACATTAATATTAGTAACAATAAGAACTCTCAATTTCATTTTTGTCCAGCTTCAATTACATAAATTTCAAAACCTTTGACCATACTTAATTTCATTAGAAATCAAACATATTGAAATAATAAAAAAAAAAATCAATTTCTCATATTTTCCCATATGAAACAAGAAAAATCCATTTTTTTACAAATAACATCAAATTTAATTAATGGAAAAGGGAGATGTGGTTATGTATATACCTTCGGAGGCCTTCGCTTTGGGTAGAGAAACGGAGCGAGAGTCGCGATGATGATCAAGTGGATGCTTCCCCATATGGAGGGAGTTCGCGGACTTATCCTTGCCGTTGATCGCCCTCATACTGGACGGCGACGATCGGTCCAGTTGCTTATCAAGCGTCTCATTGATCCGCTTCCGATCCACCGACCCCACCTCTCCCTTGGAGCCACCACCTCTGTACATCTCTTTACCTCTCCTCCCCCTCCTCCTCCTCCTCCTCCTCCTCCTTATTTGTCTATGATATTAATCGCTTCCGTTTTCGTGAAGTGACGCAAATGACCCTTAAGCCCCCCAAAATCTAGGGTTCTCTCGTTCTTTTTTCGGTCTCAATTTTTTTTCTCCTTTTATCTAATTTCAGAGAGATGAAGCTAAGCGCTTAAGCTAACCCATTTTTTTTTTATTGGGTTTTTACTCATTTTGCTAAATGGGGAAAGAAGCTGAGTTGGAAAAGAGAGAGAATGGTGGAGGGGATGTTTTAGAGAGAGAAAAGGTTAAAGTCGGGAGAAAATTTTGCGCTCCGGTGAGATGGCCGATAATCGGCCGGGCAGCTTTGCTTTGGCTTTTAAAGGGTGGGGAGCATGGATTCGGTGTGATTGCTTCTATTAAATTCTGTCAAGTTTCTGATCTACACGTGG
>JAQSVH010161585.1:0-25416 GCA_029448705.1 Adansonia digitata | reverse complement strand
ATACAAAGGGGTTTAGTATTGATACCTAGCTTGTTTATATTGGTATAGACCTTGGCAATAGCTAAAGTTATGATTTTTGGAAAAATGTATCGATACATAAGCATGAATATCGATACAAATCCATGGAGTATCGATACTAACCTTTAAGTCTCGAGACTGAAAACATTTTTTGCTCTTAGTATCGATGCACAACTCATTGTATCAATACTCAAGAGTGAAATGTACCTTGTGTGTCAATACAATATGTTCTGTATTGATAGACCAAGGCATTTTTACCTAGCAAGCCATTTTTCAGCCTTCGAAAACTTAATTTAAAAAGTTTTTGCACCAATGAACTATCATATAGCATTGCAAACCTCAACTATGGGTTCATTAATGAATTTTAACAAATTTTTGGAGTCTAAACAAATAATGACAAAGGTTACTTTTATAAGATATATGGGTGTAAGAGGATGGCAAACATATCTCTAACTTGCAAGCTTTCACAGCCTTTTTGCCTTTATGCTGAGCATGGCAGAACCAATAAGAAAATAGTCAACTAAACATGGTAGCTGGAGATATGCCTTAGTGCAGAAGAAAAAAATAAAAAATACCTTTTGCATTGTCTTCTAAAAAGAGGGGCTGAACTAGAAAAAAAGAGAGGACAGAACCAGCTATCTGAAAAAAATCTATCTTAACTATTAAAAAGCTCTCCAGCAATCCCATAAAACTCTTCACGATTTCTACAAATCCTTCAGCAACTTCAGCTCTAAAAGTTCACCAAAAACACTGTTCCATTGCCTTCCACCCTTAACCAATCTCCATTCTAGTAGCTCTCTAAGACCATAGCCAAAACACCATTAAAAACTAAACTTTTCACATATTTACATCCTTAAAACACCTCATCAGCAACCACATTATCGAAAGCTCCTTCCCTTCACCCTTTTCTTGCTAAACATAGCAAAAAGAGGGAAGAAACTAAGCTTAAAGTTGCTACTTTAAATAAGGAAAAAACTTTAAGCCTTTGCTGGTATATCTTTTACCTTGTCCCATGTATCTTCTGTTTTGATCATGCATTTCATTTTAGTAAGCCCTTCATACTACCATGACCCTCTTAATACTCTCATGCATCTTTGTCGCCTTGGTTGTGGTAATCTTAGGATCTTGATGATTTTCTTAACACCTTGATATTGTGGGATGTATAAACTCACCATACTTCATTTTCATCATTGCATAACTTATGTTCATGTATCTTTTGCCATGTATCTTCCATATTGACATATATATTACATATTTAAGTGCTCACCTGAGTCATTGGTATGTTTAAACATTTTCTTGTGTTTTAAGGAGTCTCATGAAATAAAAATCCTATCTTGGCAACTCCAGCATCCATCCTCTTGATCAAACATGTTCATATCATCTCCATGCATGTTATTTGTCATCTTCTTGCATTTGTGTCACCCATTACCATGTTAAAATGTTATCTTTGCATGTTTGCACATTTAATCCATGTTTATCTTTGTATTTGCTATATTTTATTCATGATATCTCCATTAAAATGCTTGCTTGTCTCTTACAAATTGATTTTCTTTAGAAAATTCCCCAACTTAAGTCCATGCTACCTCCAACAGATGAAGAATAGCATGGACTTAATGCTTTCATTAAATTAGCCTTTAAATCTTTGAGATAAATCAACATTTCGACTCTGGATTTCATGGTAAAATATGCTTATTTTTCAAAAAAAAAAGAGGAAATCCTTTTTAGTATTAAACCTCGATCTTGAGTCTAATGTTCATTTTGGTGACATGGTCAACGGGTTGTGCCATTATCCCAACTACTCCGAGATTGTAGAGTGAACTTTTAAAGCCCATGTTACCTTCTGTCACAGACTTTCGGGCAAACTAGGCCTGAGTCCATCTTTGAAAAACTAGAATGTCGAATAATCCCTCGATTTTTGCTCTGGCAGCACTATAGTCTGAACTTGAAAAATCATTTTTAAGCCACAAAATATTTCCTTTGATTTTTCTAATTTTTTTCCTTTAAAGGGCATCGAATTACCTATCTAATGGTCTCTTATTTTCCCTTGGATCATCCTAGACAAGGGAGCTATGATTTTTCAAACCTTTGCTGTCTAAAACCCCTGGAACCAAGCATGCAACATTCTATTTAGGCCATTTTGGCCCATAAGATGATTTTTACAAAATTTCAAGATATTATTCCCAAAAAGTTTACAAAATTCCTTTTTCAGAATGGTATTATCTATGATCTAACAATCCCAGATAAACTTAGAATGATTTTTCAAAATCCATCATGCCCTTTTAGTTGTACATGCTGCCAGTGCTAAGATGAACCTAACTTTAAAAATTAATTCTGCCTAAAAAGTGATTTTCTAGAATTTTTAGAATATTTTTATATTAAACTCTATCGAGTTACATACCCAACGGTACCTCATTTACCCTCTGAAATCTCCAGATGCACCTGAACAAAATCTAAAAATGGAGATTTCAATAAAATACAAAAAATAGGATTTCATATTAAAATTTTCGCCAGTGGAGATACTCCACTCCTTATGGAGATACTCCTTATTTTTTAAATCAAAGTTAAATTTTTTCCTTGTCTTTAAATGTTTTCCTAACTTTAGGGATACTCCAACTCCACTACTCTAAAGGGATACTCCAACCCCATTCTTTTTTTAAAAAAAATATTCCTAACTACTTTCATAACTCTATTTTAGGGGACACTCTAACTTTACTTCTTTAAGGGGATACTCTATCCCTATTTTTACCTCAAAAACTTAAAATTTGCTCTCTTCCAATACCTTAAACCTTTTTGATAAAAATCCTCTTTGTTCTTCAAATTACCACCGAATCTAGACCGATCTTTAAAATTGTCATCCCAGTTATTCTTCAATAATCGAAGGCAATTATGAGATACATTTCTATCGCCCATCTATTTTTATGCTCTTTTATTTATGATAGCTTGTTTATGATATTATTATATTTCTTATTTTTCACATCACTAACTTGCTGGTATCTCTCTAGTGCCTAATACGAAACATCCAATTTTTAAAATCCAATCCAGACATCATTTTCATAAAAAATCCTTATGTTCCTCACATCCCCGAGGTGAATAAGTAATCTAATTTTTCTTAATAAAAAACCTAGATTTACACTTTCCAAAACTGCATGCATTAAAGAGGATTATATCCAAATAGAGACCAAATGGAACCGATTTAACCGAGACCAAAGTGATATATAGTTAGTAGGTACTGATTTTTGGCATCATGGGGATGCTAGTCCTTCCCTGCATGTAACCAACTCCTAAGCCTAACCAATGAATCTTTGGATTTTGTGGACCTTGAAATCTATGTTTTGAGTTTCATAACTCATAATATTGTTTTCAATAGGCATCCAATCTTGCCTAGCCTAAAATAATCAATGGCGATTCTAAGTTTACAGCCACTTCATGGTGCTCATCTGGGGCCAGTTAGATTAACGACTCATCCAATGGTCCCTATCCCCTCTATACCATCACGCTTAATCCAAATCTTAATCAAGGGATAGCTAAAAGGCTCGAGCATAACCAGCCATCATTCATTCATAATTCGTGCACACCATGCCTTTCGGATTGTCCAAAGTTTTAAAGGTCGGCATGTGGCGACAATTAGTGTTCACATCAAGCTTTGGCTTTGGGCTTATGATTAGATTTAAACAAATTTTTTAGGCCCAAATAGCCAATGGCAAAGGACATTTTCATGAAATATTTGGTTTGTCAAAGGGCAAGCTTGGCTTTTTTCCTTTTACAAACTACTACAGCCTTTTTGCACTACCACTCAACATGGCAGAACTAATGGAAATAAGATCAGCTGAGCATAGTACCTGGAGTTATCTCTTAGTACATGAGGGAAAATCCTATAATATCATTACTTTTGGCTCAAAAACATTAACTAAGCACAACCCTTATAAAAGAGCCAATCTTGGCTTAGTAGAAAGCCTATAAAGACATTCTCTATCTTATTCTCAGTCATCTCCAAAAAAACCTCCAACAACCTACAGATCAAAAAACTACTCCCATAAACACTATTCCCTTGACCATTATTTCAACCAAACACTTTATTCTCGTAGCTCCTCTAAACTTTACTAGAAAACCTCCAAAAAGTCAACCTTTCACAAACTTTCACCCTTAAAACCCCTTCCAACAATATTATAACCGAAAAAAGCTTATTTTTTCATCATTTTCTTGCTACATAATAGGAAAGAGAGGGAAAACACTGAGGTTAAAGTCACTGATCCAAATAAAAAGGAAAGTTCAAGGCTTTTTAGTATATTTTCTTTACTTTTCTATATTCCTTTTTTGTTTTTCTTATTTACATTATTTTATTCTAGGGTTTTCATGCATTATTTGTAGCCTTGCTTGCGGTAGTCTTAAGCCCTTTTGATGATTTTTCTGATGCTTCAATGGTGGTTGAGTGGCCAAACATGCTTCTTATCATTTTTGCCATCAAAACAACCTCTATTCATGCATCTTTGGCATGTTTCATCCACCATCACATGCCTAACAAATGCTTGAATCTTTATCCTAACATGTTTTTGAACATATTCATTCATTTCCTTGCATTTTAATGACTTGCGACATAAAAATACTGCCTTGAACATCCCAACATACTTTTCTTTGCTTAAACATGGTCATATCATCATCTATAGCATGATCTTTGATGTCATCTCCATGTATCCTATTTGTCACTTCCTTACATATTTGTCATCATTTCTGTGTCAAAATGTCATTTTTTGCTTGTTTGAATGTGTTGTTCATGTTTCTCATTATACATGTTTTATTATACTCATAACACTCTGTCAAAAATCTTTATGGAATGAACTTAGCTATGTCAAAATGTCAAAATGTTTCTCATTATACCAAAATGTCATTTTTATACATGTTTCTTGTTATACATGTTGCATAATTACTAGTCAAAAATTAGGGAAGGGAGATAATGAGATGTTGTCCTTTATTTTTTTCAGGATTAAAATTACCCTGGTCTCCAAACCACCATCATCGAGCTGTTGGAACTTCTCAAAATGCAACTAACTAGCTCCCCCCCAACATAAGCCTTTTAGGCTCAAACAATACTTAGAACAAAAATATATTTTATTCAAATCTTTAATTTCTCATTTTTAATACTTTTTTTTTCAAAATATCTTTTTTTAAATTATCAAAATTTTCATTCTTGGGGATACTCCAACCTTAGCTCTCCAAAGGGATACTTCAACCCCATTCTCCATTAAAAAAACTTAAATTTTTTTCTTAAATTTATTCAAGATTTCTAATTATTTTAGATCATCAAAATTTTCATAATTGGAGATACTCTAACCTTATCTTCTTGAGAGATACTCTAACCTTGTTTTTCACTAAAAAAACTTGAATTTTCTCCATCAAATTTATTCGAGATTCTTAAATATTTTCTTAAATCCTCAAAAATTCATTCTCAGGTATACTTCAACCCCACCACTTTGAAAGGATACCATAACCTTGTTTTCCACTAAAAACAAGAATTTTCTCTTTTAGATTTATTCGAGATTCCTAATTGTTTTCTTAAAATATCAAAATCTTTATCTTCAGGGATACTCCAACCCTGCCTCTTCAAGTTAATAATCTAACCCTACTTTTATCTAAGGATCCTAAGAGTTTTCTCCCTTTCGAATACTTTAGATTGTTTCAACTAAAACCTTTTTTGTCCTTAGCTTATCATCGAATCCATAAATGTTTCAAAATTGTTATTTTGGTTATTCTTTAATAATAAAAGATAATTATGAGATACATTCAAATTGTTCCTCTTTTTTTGTGTCATTATTTTTTTACGATATTATTATTTTCCTTTTCATCCTACTAATACGTTTCCTTTCTATAGTGACAAATGTGCATTCATATTTAGAAATTGTTCTAAAAGTTTTACAAGGTGATGTTCTAGGTCAGTATCTCTCTAGTGCCTAACATAAAAAATTAGAATTTTTAAAATTTAATCCAAAAATTACTTTCACCAAAAAATCCTTATGCTTCCCATACCTCTACGGTGCATAGGTGATAAAAAATTTTTTACCAAAACTTAGATTTATAATTTTCATAAAAGTTCTTGCATTAACGGAGATTATATCTAAATAATGACAAAATGGGATCGATTAGGTTGAACCAAAGCATGATATAGTTAATGTGTACCGATTGTAGGGGTTGTAAAAGTGCTAATCCTTCCCCAGGCTCAACCAACTCCTATACCCAACCAACAAATCTTTAAACCTTGGAGACTTTAAAATAAATTTTTCAAGTTTTGTAACTCGAGATATTATTTTCAATAGGCATCCAATGATGCCTAATCCAAAATGGTCAATGGTGACTCCAAATTTATGGTCACCTAATGGTGACTTTTCAAGACTAGTTGGATGAGTGATTTGTCTGACAATCTCTCTCCCTTCATTTTATCATGCCTAATCCACATCTCGAGCAAGGAATAACTCAAAGGCTCAGATCAAACACAATATATTTTTAAGTCTCACACATTTCCACTTTAAATCATCTGAAGTAAGCAAAAAAAATGAAAAAAGGGTAGATGGTGACAATGGGCATGCTTTTTTTTTTATTCACCACTGATCAAAAATCATATAATGCTAAGGTTTAGGCTATAGGGAATATTTATTGTTTTATCCCTAAAAGTTTGCATAGATAAGAAATTTTAGTTCCTAGACGTCAAAATAATAGAGGAGAATGAGAAATAAGGGATCGTGGTTGTTTCAAAAGATATACCTTGAGAAAAGGTTCTAAGAAATGGTCTAGAGGTATTGATAGGAAGGGATGTGGTCTAAGGGATTTGCTTGGGAAATAGGGTAGTTTTGTTATGTTGCCCAAAATATGATTTAAAAAGCTTTCAAGGTATGTCTAGTAGCTTAGGTTTTGGTTCTTTAAGAATAAGATGGATGTTTCTAGCATAATCCTGATACATATCAAATTACCACCAATATGATTTTTAGGAGAATATTATATTTGCTTGACTCCCAAAGGAGTTGATGATTTTAAAATAATTGATCCTTATCACTCTTAGCCTAAATCGAGGCTTTTTTTGTTTAATTATTTTAGTATGGCCATATGGGCATGGTTTGTGGCACTTAAAAATTATTTCTTACATTGTTTAGTATTTCAAGTAGTCATAAGTTTATGCATGATGAAAACATGGTAGAAAGACAAAGATTTTAAGTAATCATCAGATTTTTAATACTTTCTAATATCATGCTTTTATTAAACAAATGGTTTAAAATTCAAATCATGTTAATTTCATAAAAATGATGACAATTCAGACACAATAGCTTTTCACATGAAGCATCATAAATTGAAATGCCCCTACTGCCCTAGGTTTACACATCCCATTTTGACTCTCACGATTAATCAAGATCTACTTGTCCCACTTCAACCAACTATAGCACTTTTCTATTTAGAGCCTTACATTCTTCTGTGGAATGTCCTATACTTCCTATGCAGTAGCCATAAGCAATAGTAGTGTCATGGCCTTGTATGCAGTATAGCTTTAAAAGCTTAAAGTAAATTGGCACAACCAATTGATCCTAGATAAACCAAGGGAGTAATTGTATTATAATACTGTGATCAATTTTATGATGGTTCTATCTTGACTTCCTAGTTATCTTTTTTGAGATTCTCTAACTCCTTTAGCTAATATACAAGTCCAATTAGAGTCAAGGGCATTAAGTTGTGCATCAAAAGAGATCCCTGTACATAAAAACTTGAGTAAGAATTTGACGTAGCACTACCCCTAGCTGGGTGACCTATTTGGCTTACAATGTATGGGTGGTGCACACTAAACACTTTGTCAATTATCTTTCTTAGATGAAGGCATGGACCTTTTCTCTTTCATCTATAGGTATTTTTTCCTTAGTATCGGATGTCCCACTTTTTTCAAGCTTCCTATTTTTAATTGCATTTTTTATCATTTCCAGACATTACCAAGTCAGCAAAATTCCTTATCGCATTCCATATGAGCTTGTCATAGAAAGAGGCATGTAATGTCTCCCCAAAAAACATGGTTATCCCTTTATCATTTAACTCTAGATGTACTTGTGTTGCTTCTTTCTTTCATCATTTGGCATATTGGTTGAAGGTCTCGGTGGACTTTTCTCCATGTTTCTTAAAGATAATCTATCTGGTGACCAATCAAAGACATAGTATAATGATCCCAAAAGGCTCTAGCAGGATCAATCTATGTTAGGATACTAGCTCTTTCTAGTTCATTGTACCATTAAATTATAAGTTTTTTGTTCTCTTTATACCAATTATTTTCAACAAATTGGATATAAGTAGTTAAATCAGTAATCCTATTGTACTTGTTAAAATCAAGTATCTTGAATTTTGGTGGAATAATGAGGTTAGAGACTAGACCTAGGGATTTAGCATCTATGAGTTCAAATTTTTTTCCTTCGATTGCATTAAATCATTTTTCTAGTTTTGTTGAAATCCTTTATAGCTTTTACGAATTTGATGCTATTTGGTTTCTCTTGCTCCACTGGTTCATCTAATTAAGAACTGATAGATCAAATAGGGAAGATTTAGTATTTGTGCCATGAAGCATGGGATACATATACAATGCGACTAGATTCATGTAGATGATTTGGTGTAGTGGTGGAACTGATGTATGTGGGGTCATTCTCCTAGAGTGCTCTTTCTTGGATAGTTATAGCTCTAATACTACCGATAAGGTGAACTTTAGGATATTTTGACCCTTTCCTGATATTAACTACACTAGCTTGCCTTTTTTCTTTCATTGAAGTTGATAACAATTTTCCTTACTCAGCTACTTGGCCTTGCAATTTCTCATCTTTGTGTAGGATTTGCCTCAAGCCTCTTTATACATAAGTTCTAGTCTCTTTAGCCTAGCTTGATGATTGTTCTCTATGATCAGTGGCTTCAATCAGTCCTGATATCTCTAAAAAATAATCAATTAGCTATATATATGTTATGATATCATGTGATAAATATTTTCCTTTATGTTATTGGTGTGATTGACTATCATACAAACACTAATTAGATGAAGCCTTTTAAAGACTACAGCCTTGCATAGATAGCAAACAATTATGACAATGAGATCTTTTGCATCAAAACATTGTTTTTAAAAATATTAGTATTCATCATATTGTCAAGATAGGTCACTGAAAATGTAAAAGGATTAGCATATGCTAAGCCTTCATGCATTGGATACATGGAACTCTGTGATCTCATAGAAGTTGAAGTATATGGTATATTTGGGCATAGCATAGAGGTGTTTGTTTTATTGAAACAAGTTCACTGAACATGGTTGGATGAGAATCCTTTTGGTATGTGTCATTCAGGTGTCTATGGAATTTGTTCTCATGTGCCAGTCGTGTAAATAATCCTCAGACTTGTGATACCAAGTCATGTTATATGAGGAGTGTCATACTTAGGTTTACTATGAATAGGTTAATAATGGATGTATACTAAATAAGGGTACGTTAGGTATGGCATGATCCATATGGCAGATGGATGAATAATCCATAAAGGATCCACCAGTCCAAGTGACATTGGAGACATATCATGAATGATTTGACCATGGTTAATCGTATTAAATTTTTTGGCTAAAACAAGTGAATTATGTAGAAACATTCCTAATAGATTCATTATTGTTAACCTTGGGTTGCAAGATCGAACATGGATTAAAGCATGAGTAGATATTGTACTATGCCATGCTAATTCGCGGTTATATGTTGAAAGGACTGTATTATATTGATAGGCTAATTATTAGAAGGTTTGATGATGTCACATCAATTCTTCAACATTTGTGTTGTCATGATGGGCAACTACATCCCACTCTTGATCTATGAATTTGATTAATCAGATTAATTGTATTCATTGCCAACATGTTAGGAACCTATTAAGTCACACACAATAGGATGATACTATCGAGTTAAATAAGGATTTCTTTTATCAAACGGAGGACTTAATTGAAAAGTTTAATTCAAAATTAATATAAGATAAAAGTTTAGATTTTATGAAATCTAAGATTTTGTTGTTCTCTTAAACATTAGTAGATAAGATTGTCCTATCGAGATAATGTCTAAATTAAGACATACTATGTCTAGATGGATGATGTTTAAATAAAGGCATTACATGCTAGAATTATCTTATCCGAAATTCCTTGATAATCTTATTAAAATATTAATTATCTAAATAATTAATATTAATAAGATTATTATTAAATTAAATTGTTTTAATTTAATTTATTAATTTTCTTTGAATAAAATTCATAAAAGGATATTTGATTAGCTAAAATGGATTTCTATTTATGTATCTAATTTAATTATGTAATAATTAAATAAGATAAGTTAAACTATTTATTTGATAAATAAAAGAGATTAATCTAGATAAAATCTCTAAAGAAACCTAATTTAGCTAAATAATCTATGGTGCACCAAGCTAGAATTATGTTCAGGTTCATGGTGCCTTGACAAATTCTCTAAAGCCCACTTTATTTGTTAGGTTCTTCAAAATAGTGAAAAAAGAGTTGGAACCAAAATTAATTTGCTTAAGGTGAAAAAGTTTCACCTATACAATTAGTTTAATTTTAATCAAACCCCCTTAGATCATTATTATTCAATTCGGTTAAGCTAAGTACCAAGGAAAGCGTGATGCCTAGAATAGTGTTAGTAGAGAAAAACACCTATAAAGTGAATAGAAAAAGAGGAAAAGCTTTTTCTCTAAATTCTAAAATGGTTGTTGCCCGAGGAAGGTGAAATCCATCTTGTCATCACCATAAACCTCATCATGGCGCTATTTTTCCTTTCATTTTGGCCCAGTCACATCCTAGAAGAATTCTTAGACTATGTGAAAAAAGAAGTAGTCCGTGATCATCTTTTGGTATAGACTAGTTGAGTCTTCTAGATACCACTGGAAAACTACTCATCCTTGAGAAGGCTACCATTATCATCCATCTAGATTACTATTGGAGGAAAGACAAGTGTGTTGCTTGTGACCTTGAAGATCTGATCAGACACCATGACGTCTACCTTCAGATTTTCTTTGGATTGAATTTCACTATAGATTACAAGATCAGAGAGTTAGGTAACTTTTAATTTGTTATGTGATTTAAATTTGTTAAATTTGAATATAGGTACTACATGTCAACTCCTCTCCTAAAGATTTGCAAAGAAGTCTAGCTATTTCTATGTTTAATGTTTCCATTATGTATTTATGATACTTTGCAAATTTAAATGCTATTATAGTATGAGGCCAAATTTCACTCGGAATGCAGATATCAACAAATGCTATTAGAGTCTAAAGGGTTGCAGATTACGTGTAGTACGTATAGTCTAATTCATGGTAATTAACACTGTGATGTTGTGTGCTTTGATATCTAGATTTTGACCATGTAATCTTTATAAAATAAATTTTTATAAATATTTTCTTAATTCTAAACAGCACGCTAAATGAGTATTTTAATCAGTATTAACTTTTTTAGATTTATAGCAATTTTTTTTAGAATTGATTTGGATTAAATATGCATCAAAGCATTGAAAATTTGTGTTACTAGCCCACCTAATAGTTGATCACAAGGTTTATTTTTTCTAAATTTTTTGCTATAAAAAATAAAATTTTTATATATTTTATATTCTTATTTTTCAATATATTAAGTATAAAATTAATTTTAATTATTTATATTTATTGTTACTCAAAGAAAGCTAATTTCAAACTTAGTGGGTAGAAATCTCAAAGCTGGAATTTTTTAGGCAACTTTGAAAGATCTATAATGAGTAATGCACCTAGAAATCCTTGTGGAAACGTTCCATGAATGTGCTGCATCTTATTATAGCAAGTAAGCTGAATAAGATTCAATTTTTGGATAGGTTAAATAGCTGGAATTTATGGCAAACATTGCCACACTTCTTTCACTACAAAGCTATGCCTATGAATGGTAATGTGTTGCCATTTTAATTGCTGCTATGGATTGGTCTTTTGGCAGCACCTAATGCATGTTTCCAGCACCTAAAAGCAGTCCTTAATCATTGTCCAAACTGGCAATCAAAGGCCATTCACATTGCTAAGAACATCATCTATGCCAAGGACTCTAACCGTTAAAGTTTGACTTCCATTGGAACTAGTGTTCTAGTTGGAGTCAAATGCTTGAAATTGGGAATCCGATTCCTAAAATTTAGGAGTCAATTCTGGTTGGATTAGATAATCATTATCTAATAGATGAAATCTCTAAAAGTTTGAAGTGGCTTAACAAATTGGAAGGTTTTAAAACAAGGTAGTTTCCCAAAATAGGCATTTTAGTAAAAAATTAAAACTTGGAAATGGATTTTTATTAATTGTTTATTAAAATGCATTACCATAATTTTAATTCTTAAAATATCAATTTAGGAAATTCTATAGCATGCAATGAAGCATTTGTCCATGCTGAGACAAATCACCTAAAAGTCATATAGTTATACGTTTTATGACAAGTATCCTAAGGTTAAATGTGTTTAATCTTTTGGCTAATTCCTATGGATCCTTTGTTAAATGTAATAAACTTGTTTATATACATTTGTACATTGAATGCATATTATTACCATGAGATATTAGCTATACAATGTTATGCTATAAATAAGTTAAAGCATGATCGAATGGTTATGAACTTAGACCTTAGTATGACTAGATGAATGTATGATTAATTCTTTCTTTATGGTATTTATTTTTCAATAGGGTCTGCGAACACTACCTTATCTCTATTTCATTCTAGAGTTGTAAAATTATCTTTTTATCTAACTCCCCTTGAATGTAACTTAAGGTTTCTTCCAAACATATGTGAAAGTTACATAGTTTTAGATTTAGAATTAGGTTAGTTTTAGAGAATTTTATTTTTTTTTCCAAAACATAAATAGATGATGGTGCCATGAAAAATTGCCTAAGAATAAAATTATCGAGGCTAGAAAAGACTTAGTAAGGTATCCTACGGTTTTGACCAATTGGTCTCCAAATGGCTTATGGTAACTAGGCTTTAATATGAGTCTAATCACCCATGTAGGATTGCATGATTAGATTTTTTTTTATGTTGAGATATATATATATATATATGATATGTGTATGCCTAAAATAAATGTGAATGCAATGCGATCCAATTCAAATCAATAAGACATAAAAAAATTCCTTATAAAATATTGAGTTTATGCCTAAGCATGATCGAACACCTTCCATTATTCATCACAAGATACCCAAGTTCCAGCCATACAAATTTGTTAAGTCACTCAAGGTTCCTTCGACCCGAATTGCTTGAGTTATGAATAATGGGTCATACTTAACTAATGATATATGGTTTAAATGTGTCACAGATGACCATGTGATGTTAAAGGCGATGGTTAGGAGAAATAAATAAGATGTACTTAGGCAAAGAGTTACCACCTAACTTATCTAGGAGTTGTGTAGAGATACAATTGATAAACTAAGTTATCTACTTAATTACTTTTACAGAATTTGTTAAGTTGCTCAAGGTTATGTGAGAATGAAGAAGGTGCCTAGCTTATTAAAAAGATTCAAATGATGAACTTCTTATATTACAGTTTGGGGCTTTAATTTCATAAAAATAAATAGAATAATCATTCTAGTATTAAAACCAGACTAAATGATTATTTTATATATGTTATTGACTAATAAATATGTTCCAAATTCAATATCAGAGACAAATAAGAAGTATGACTTCAAATTTTCACTTCATCGCATGCTAGAGGCTAATCAGTTGACTAGGTTAAATTTTATTGATTAGTGTGGCAATGTTAAAAGTTGTTTTAACACAAGAACACAAGGCCTATGTTTTTTATGGGCTCACACTTGAAAAGCTCACTGCGATGTTTCTTAGGAAGAATGGGATGCCTATAGAAGGCATAAAGATGACATAGTGCAAGCTACACATGAGATGATGGCTAGCATAGCACCTGATCTCTGAAAGCAACACCAAAAGCAACACTAGGGCATGGATGCACCAGACATCATCTTGAACCTTAAAGAACAGTTCGATAAGGAAAAATGCACTAAAAGATTTGACATCTCAAAAGAATTTTTCCAAACGATGATGTTAGAAGGTACTTTTGTGATAACTCATATGCCAAAGATGATTGGATAAATCACATGATTACAATAGTTGGGTTAGTCTATGAATGGTGAGTTAGCAGTTGATTTATTTTCTCTTCTCCACTATTACTTTTCATAGTTTATGTTGAATTTCAACATGAATCATATAGGGACATCCTTCTAGGGATTATTAAGCATGTTAACCATGATAGAAAAACTCTTACCAATGAGAAAGTTCCCAGTAGTTACTTATGCTTATAAAAAAACAAAGAAGAAGAAAAATCAAAATGGGACGTGCCTTTTAGCTTAAAAAGTTTGAAATCTACTAGTGGAGTCAAGAATAAGGAAGGGAATGACAATGGAACTTTCCATCACTATGATAAGCCTAGACATTGGAGGAGAAACTGCAATGACTACCTTGAATCTATCAAAGATAAAAAGTTGAAAAGAGTTTTTACCTCAGGTATAAATTCATAAATTTTTTACTTTCTTTTGATATGAGACACCTGATTATTGGTACTAAATTTGTTTGACATATTCTAGGGACTGATGATGAAAAAAAGGAGAAAAAAGTGAAGATAGACCTTGAAGTTAACAACCTAGTTGATATAGATCAAGCTTGCCAATTTATTTTGAAAAAGTTTTAAAAACTTTATTTTAAAGATTTATTGTTTTGAACATTGGATATTTTGTTTTGGCATTTTGGGTCGATTATTAGGAGATTTGTTATTTAGCATAATGCTATGAACATATATATCTATTATTGCTGCCATATAAATGCCATGCTCTTTTTGATGTCTTTAGTTCAGATAAATCTTAGTAGAATCATTCTACAAATTGGTCTACTCATTTTATACCTATTGATAAAATAAAGCCCAATTAACTAAATTTAATTTAATTAAGAATTAATTCCTTACAAGAAGTCTTACACATGGAAGATTTAGTGGAGCATTCATAAAGTATTAGAAGTCAATATTCATGAAAAAGTGACAAACTAAGCCATAAGTACTTGGATGTAATATTAGAAAGAGTTCCAAATTGAGAGATTACATATTTATATCCGAGAGCCATTAAACAAATCATTTCATTGAGGCTTGAGAAAATGATTAGTTTTAAATCATTAACTACCAGGCTAATCAGATTGATTCCATTAGTTACAAGACAACTGAGCCATCTGAATGGAATCAAGGTCTCACTGTGATCCAAATAGCTTTATGACTCGATAATAGAGATTTATGAAGAATGAATTAACATATTCTCTAATAAGTAAACATGAAGAGTAATATAATTATTTTAAGTGCAAGTGGGAGATGTTGGTGTATGTCTTTAAACTAATTGGATTAGACATAAGATACATAGTCAATTAGCTATATACATGTTACTATATTATAGTAACAAGGATTTTCCTTCATATAATGGCATGATTGACTATCATGTAAACACTAATTGGAGAAAGCCCTTGAAACATCATAGCTTTGTAAAGATAGTAAATTACTACGATGATCAAACTCTTTACATCAAAACTGTATTTCTAAAAATGTTCGTATTGTTAAGATAAGGCATTGACAATGCACAAAGATCAGTATATGCTAAGCCTTAATGCATTGGATGCATGCAACTCTTTGATCTCATAGAAGTTAAAGTATATGGGATACTTGGGGATAGCAAATGGTTTTTTGTTTTGTGGAAACAAGTTCACTGAACATAGCCTATATGAGAACTCCATTTCGTATAAGTCACTCAAGTGTCTATAGAATATGCTCTTATATACCAATCTTGATTGACTAATTGGATGAAACCCTTGAAACATAATAGCCTTGCAAAGATAGTCATGAATTACAATGATGTATCCTTTACATCAAAGTCATGTTTCTAAAAATGTAGTCACCATATTGTCAAGATAAAGCATTGATAATGCACAAGAACTAGTATATGCTAACCCTTTAGGCATTGGATGCATGCAACTCTTTTATCTTAAAGAAGTTGAAATATATGGGATACTTAAAAATAGTATATTAGTGCTTGTTTTGTGGAAACAAGTTCACTAAATAAGGCCGATCTAAGAACTTCATTTGGTATAAGTATCTCAAGTATCTATGGAATATGTTCTCATGTGCCAATTATGTAAGTAGTTTTCAAACTTATGATACTAGTTTATGATGGGAATATCAGGCTCATGCTTATCTATATGAACATAAAACTTAAATCAGAGTTAAACATACATAGCCGAATTAAACAAAAAAAACCCAAGTTTCCTAAAGATCTTAGGAAAAGATGTACACATGTGATTGGATTGCAATCTAAAACATAGATCATATAGAAATCTTACCTACTTAGAGGCTAGTAATTATAACTTACTGATCCCTGCATGAACATACCATGCATTGATTACTATGATATTTTCTTAAGGCCAAAAGTAGTCCAAGTATTCTACCTCTAACAGTGATTCGCACAAATATCGATTAGAGCCTTAATGAGGTTTGAAGATTCTTTGATGCTAGCCAGAAGGCTTTCTAAGGCTTAACAAAAAGATATATAGGTAATAGGTTTAGCTATGAAGTTATAAGTGAATAATTCCCACACCTATTGCACCAAAAGTAAGAAAAAAACACTTTTGTAGGGAAGTAACTATTTTTCACATATACCAATAAATGAATCAAAAAATCACAGTTCTTGATTCTGGTTTAATCCTAAGAAAATTGATTTTTTACCTTCATTGTCATTAAAAATGCTTTGAGATCACCTAGAATACTAATAGACATAAAGAAAGTTTAAGGAACTAGGAATTTTAGGATTTGGCTAATTTCATAACTTTTTGTAAAAAACAAGTCTCTCAATGTTAGAAAATTATTTTTCTACTTTCGTTGTGTCAAGAATGATTTAAGAACACTTAAAAAAAGCAAGATTGAACAAAAAGACATAGGAAAGCAAAGAGTTACACCAATCCCCTTTGGAGAAGTCTACGGTTGGCACTAAGGGTTTTTACTATCCTCTTTTATCAACCAAAGAGCCTTAACCATCCTAGGCTAGTTTAGGCTTAAATTATGGGTCAACTAAGCCCATTACTAACATAACTAGAAGGTGCCCACTTTAGAACGTTTCTCGGAGCCTAGTTCAAACTATTTTGATTAGCCCGTCAAGATTGGGCCTTAAGATTAATTTATTAATATTTTAGCCCAATAGCACACCAAAGATAGCTATTCCATATGCCTAGTCCATTAGCAAGCCCAACTTAGAGTAGTTCACAACTGAACCTTTTTAACTTGTTAATTAAGGATTTTAGCCCAACCACTTAATTTACATGACAAATAATTTAATTCATAATTAAATTTTCTAACCAACTAAAATAATTTTTACTTCATTTAAATTATATCAAATAATTAATTAAATAGTTATCAAATAATTATTTATTTTTTAAATACAATTATTTGGCTTTTTTAATAATATCCCTAAGAATCCATAAGTAAACATTGTTTTAATAAGATATTCCTATCTTCAGTACTATATAAGATATCTCTAATTAGATTTTATAAATCTAATCTGTCTTAAATTATTCTTAATTGAACTAATTTAATAAAGTCCTCCTCATTACACCTTTTATTTAATTAAGTCATACTTGTGTAACCCATTAGGTTGCATCATAATGGCAATAAATATAATTACCCAATGAAGTGTATTTATGTTTACCTAGTATTTGGAAAGAGTTAATATGACCTCTTTAAGAATGCTTTTAAAAATCATCCTCACTGTGTATTTTGATCTTTTCACCAGATATCCCAAAAAAACCATAAGCATGGTGCAACTTTTACTCATGTACCAATCTATAGTAGTTCTTATAGGTTTTGATTAATCTCATGAATTTAGAAAAATAATTACTCCTAAATTCATCATGCATTAGCTAATGACTTTGTCAAGTTAACCAAAGTGTAAAATAAATTAGATATGTCTCTGATGTCACTTGAAGTGCTGAATCCTTTATGGTTTACTTACCCACTTTTGTATGGTTTAAGCCATACCTAAAACCACCCTACCATAAGTATCCATCTATTGTGGACTCGTTCATGATGGAATTAAAGCATGACACTCTCTACATAAAATGACTCGGTATCATGAGTCTAAGAGCTACTATACACAATTAGTATGTGAGAACATATTCTATAGACACTTGAGTAACTATAGAAAATGATATGCATATATGGGCCATGTTTTAACTTGCTTTCAGAAAATAAAAACCTATATCCTATCCTCAACTATCTTTATACTATTGGTGTATACCCTTGAGCCAATCGGATTGGGACTTGGGATACACAGTTAATTAAATATATGATGTTACTATCTTATGGTGATAAAAGTTTTCCTTTATGTTAGTAGCATGATTGACTATCATGCAAACACTAAGTGGATGAAGCCTATGAAACACATTTGCTTTACAAAGGAATTATAAAAATTATAATTTTGATATCTTTATGCATTAATGCTATGTTTCTAAAACTATTTTTAGTCATTATATTGTCAAGAGAGGGCATTGACAATGCATAAAGACTTTCTTATCCTAAGTATCCCTATACACAATGCAAAGAATTGGTCTCATAAGTTAAAGTATATGGGATACTTGGGGATAGCATATAGGTGCTTGTTTTGTGGAAACAAGTTCACTGAACATGGCCTATGTGATAACTCTATTTCGTATTAGTTACTCAAGTGTCCATGGAATGTGTTCTAATCTGCTAGTCTCAGACTGACAATCCTAGTCATTTTGTATGTAGAGTATCATAAGAGATCATAAAAATGGGTCCATAATAGATGGATACCGAATAAGGGTGGTTTTAGGTATGATATAAAACATACTAAAGATATATGAGAGATCCAGAGAGGATTCACCACTCCAATTGACATTAGAGATATATCTGAATGATTTTGACTATAGTTAATTGGATCAAAGTCTCTAGCCAAAGCAATGTGAATTATAAGGAGTTTTTCTACATAGATTCATGATCGTTAACCTTGCACTGTAAGATCAAACATTAATTGAAGCAAGAGTAGACAATATATCATGCTTATGCTCATTTTAAGATATATAGTAAAAGGACCATATTACACTGTTAGGCTACTTACTAAAAGGTTTTGGTGAGGTCACATTGAATCTTCAATATTTGGGTAGTCATGATGGGTTACTAGATCTCGCTGTTGATCTATGAACGTGATTAATTAGACTAATTATGTTCATTGCTAATATGTTGGAATCTAAAAGGTTATACATAATAAGGTGATATTGTTGGATTAAAATCAAAATTTAATTAAGCTTGACTTAATTTAAATAACAGATGATTAATTGAGGACTTAATTGAAAAGTTCAATTAAGAATTAATCTAAGGAAAAAATTTAGATTTTGTGAAATCTAAATTTTGTTGTCCTTTTAAGACATAGTGGATAAGATTGTCTTGTTTGATTATTGTCTAGAATAAGATATTCCTTGTCCAGATGGATCACATCTAAATTAAGATATAATACGTCTAAATAGATAATGTTTGAATTAAGACACTACATGGTGGAAATTATCATAGTCGAAATTCCTTATTAACTATTTAGGTAATTAATATTAATAATATTATTATTAAATTAAATTTGTTTTAATTTAATTTAAGAATTTTTTTAGATAAAATTTCATAAAAGGATAATTTAATTAGCTAAAATGGTTTTTAATTATTTATTTAATTTAATTATGCAATAATTAATAAGATAAACTAAATGATTTATGAGATAAATTAAAAGTGTTTAATTTGGTAAAATAAACTTAAAAGTAACCTAACTTAGCTAACTTACCAATGATGTACCTAGATGGAATTTTGGTCACATAAATGATGTATTGGCTAAAACCAACTATATGCCCATAAGATGAGCCAGATTCGGGCATAGAGCTTTAGGTAAGAAGAAATTGATCAAATTAGGTTCTTTTTTGATGAAAGAGTTTACCAAACAAGGAAGTGTGATTTGATCAAAACTCCCTTTTATTGAGAAGTATAATTCGGCCAAGACATTGGGAGAGTGGATGAAAAAAGAGTGGGGAAACAAAAACACTTTTAAAGTGAGTTTAGTTCTGAGAGAATTATTTTTCTTTAATTCTCCAAGTGCCACCCTAAAGGCAAAATTCACCATTGCCATTACCTTCTATCTTTCATTATTATGCGATTCTTCCATACTTTTTAAGAGAAAACACAATCCTAAAATTTTCTTAGATCATGTGAAGGAAGAAGCATCATGATCATCTTTTGGTTTAGACTCATTAAGTTTTCTAGCTAACACTGGAGAACTACTAACCCTTGAAAAAGCTCCCATTATCACCTATGTGGATTACCATTAGAGGCAAGACAAGTGTGTTGCTAGTGACCTCATAGATTCGGTTAGACCTTAAGCTGGCTATATTCATATGCCTTTAGATTGGATTTAACTCTGGATTAAGATATCTGAAAGTTAGGCAATCGCTTTATTGATGTGTGATTTAATTTTATTAAATCTAATTTTTAATATACTAAATGCTTACATCCTTTTTAAAGATCTCAATGAGATTTAACTACTTTTGTGTTTCTTTTCTCTAATGTGTATTTATGTTATTTTGTAAAATTTTAAAGGCCATTATTGTGTAAGGCTAGATTTTATTGAGAATATGAATTCCTTTTATATAATTCAACTTCTATGAGATCAAAAAGTTGCATGCATTAAATGCATGGATGCTTAGCATATCCTAGCCTTTATGCATTGCCAATGACTTGTCTCAACAATACGATAACTAAGAATATCTTTAAAAACATGACTTTGATGCATAACGATCTCATCATCATGACTCATTACTAACATTACAAAGCCAATGTGTTCCATAGGCTTCATCTAATAAATATTTGCATGAGTGTCAATTATGCCACTAACATGAAAGAAAACCTTGAATCACTAACCCAAGTGATTAGTTTGCATTATTAACTTATATATATACCTCATCAAATCCAATGGGCTATAAGGCATATACTAACATTTCCCACTTGCACTAAGCCAACTGCTAACTCATCTAATGAAAAACTTTTTTTATTACCAATCATGTCTTCACTTGGACAAAGCTTTAGTACTATTGTGAGAATAAGTTTTAGTCATATTCTTGATAATTCATTACCAAAGTCATTAACTATTTAGATCACAATGAGACCAAAATTTTAGTCATGTGGCTCAATTGTTATTTTAACGACTATTAGGAATATATTTGTAAGCTAATGATCTAAATGTAACTGCTTTTGTGAGCCTAAACAAATGAGTTTGCTTATGACCTTCAATAAACATGCCATCCTCTCTAGTTTGGAACACTTTCCAAATAATTGCATTTTTAACTTCATGGCTATTTATTAATAAGTCAAATCTATGATCTTTAACTTTTAAATAATCAAAAATGCCTCCCACTAAATCCTACATGTGTAGATTTAAAGGTAATTGGACTCGAAAACTATTTTTGAATCCTATAAATTATAGTATAAATTATAGGTCATTTAGTATTCTCAATACTATTGCAAGTTATATATTTGAAAATAATATGACCATAACATAGAACAAATTCTACGATGAATGATTGATTTAATAAAGACTAAATCTAAGCTTGCATCAAATGCCAATAATCATCCCCAATTAGCATGTGCATAGCAAAATAAACATCTAATATTTACGAATAAATTAGGATTATGTTTTAGAAACATGAATTAATAAGGCAAACTTTGATCAATATCAACAAGGTTGCCATTGTTTATGGTCCATGTTCATTACACTGTCCATTTGGGCCTTACAATATGTCATACATATTTAATCACCAACTTTTAAGTATTATATACCTAGAGAAGTAAATTAATCTCAATATGTATCTAATATTGAAACTTCTATAAGTTTCTTAATTTAGATCATATCAAAATCTTTTGTTGCAATCTTTACTCTATTAATCTCGCTATACGTTGTGTTAGTATATTCCCTTATCACATTTTATCTTTCTTTAAAAGAAAGCATACGGATAACGCATGGATCATGATCACCTAAAATACTCAAGTCCTAAAATACATCCTATCATATGAGGCCTGATTTGGCTACTTTCTTTTGAAGTTCAGGGGTCATACAGGCCATCATCACAATGTAGCTTGATTAAGGTCAACAATGTGAACTTGATAGGCTACTCCTAACCTAGTAGGCTATTCTCGAATATGACATTTAATGTAGACCTAATCAATGGAGTTTGGCCTATTAGGCTTGTTAGATTCATGCATGCTACTTAGCAATAATTTATTAGTCATATTGTGTTTATCTCCGTAATAAACTAAAATATGTTGTAGTTAATAATTTACAATTTCAATCATTAAGTAAGGTTTTAGAACTTTAATGATTGTCCTCATTATTTTATAGAGGTTATAGCCTTTAACCATAATTTGAAAAGTTTAACATTTAAATCTTCTTAATGAGCTAAGCACCCCTTTCATCCTTCCATGACCTTGGGGATAGCCCAACAAACCATGAAAAAACTAATTAGGTAAGTAACATAGCTTACCATTTGCATCTCTATGCAACTCCTAGATAAAACTAGGTGGTAACGATTTATCTAAACACATCATATATATTTTCCCTAATCATCACCTCTAATGCTATGCATCAAGTTTGTAAGCACACAGAGAACATGAAATTAGTTGAGTAAGATCCATTATTCATAACTCAAGCAGCTCGAATAGCAGGGGCCTTAGGGATAGCCTAACAAGTCTCTCATAGTCAAAACTCGAGTATCTTTTTATGAATGATGGAAGGCGTCTAATTATCCTAGGCATGGACTCAATATATTATGAGGGATTTTTATCATTTGTCTTAGGTCCCATTGCTTTACTTGAATAGCACACTTAGCATTTAGTTAATCATATATCACATATATATACAAAAACAAGTCTAAGACATACAATCTACTATGATTATTATGGATGTTATCTATCTAGTTTCCTTAAGCCAATAGGAAACTAGTTAGTCAAATTCTTAGGGATATCATATAGCTTTTACAAGTCTTGATGATGATCTCTTCAGTTTTTTCCTCTTGGCAGGGTCTTTCTTACATCTTTGATTTACATAAATTATAATCTTACCGTAAACCTAAATTTACAAGTCCTATGTAACAACTACATATCTTTATAAGAAACCTCGAGTTACATTCAAGGATATTTAGGTGAAAAGAGAATTTATAACCCATATATAAGAGAAAAGGAAAGGTTCGTAGACCTTATTAATAAAATAAACACCAAAAGAAAATTTCATACATAACCTAGTTATACTAAGGTCTAGCCAACAATCATCCTCATGCTAGCATAATCATATTATAAACATGAAATTAAATAAGCATAGCCAGTATTATTTGGTGATCTTATGTGTCATTTGCATTAACCTCATCAAACAATTTGAGATGATTTATCTAATTCTTTAATGATTTGGTTTTTTTAATTAAAATATTTTTAATTAAATTCCTAGCTTTTAGGAAGCTTGTTACCTAACTACTAGGTTCTTTATCTTAATTAAGACATTATCTAACTTTTAGATGACTTTATCCTAATCTAGACAAACCATTATGCATCTCGTATTTATCAAACTATTTAGGAAACTTTTTTTCCAAAAATAACATTTTTAAGATATTAAATTGGACATTACCTAACTTCTAGGTTGCTTGTCTTAATTAGGACATTATCTAACTTTTAGATAGCTTTATCCTAATTTGAACAAACAATTTAACATATAATATTTCCTAAACTAGTTAGGAAGCTAGTTTCCAATTTTTTGAAGTCTTATTAACTGATCCATATTTAATTTCATCAAGAAAACAATTTTCTTACATGATTAACATTTATTCTAATCACATTAGAACAAATATTAATTGAATTAGGATTAGTCATTTAAATTAAATATATTTTTCAATTAAGCAATGTAATTGAATTTTAATTCTATACCTATTATATTATCTAATTCATATCTTAAACAATTTAAGAAAATTAATACAATTGATTAGGTGTTTGATAATAAGTAAAAGTTTTAACGGAACACAACCTTTTAGGGAAGTACATTTCACCAACTTTGCTAAATTTTTAGCAATTTCTTTTAAATTTTGGATTATCTTGATCTGACCATATCAGGCTTAAAATTTCAAGAACATCCAAGTTACATGAATCGTCTTCCAAGTAGGAGAATATGGCACAACATTTAAGGGAGTTTTAGTCCAATTGAGAGTCTGCTCCTTGCATGGCTATCTTAGCCATCCTAATTCCACTCAAAAGCTATTCTCTTCCTCCCACTAAAACTCTGAAAATATAGCCAATTTGCAGCAACATCTTGCTACTATGGTTGCTGCACCAAGGTGACAATGAGGAAGATGATGTGCTACACACATTAAGCACATTTAATGCGCTTAATATGGCCTAGAATCGAAATGTTTTCAACTTCGATTTTAACCTAACTTTTTCAGCAAGTATTATGCACTTTTCATGACACTTTCAAGGTGGAAAAACAAAGAAAAAGTCAGACTATCAGTGCTGAAAATTTCACCACCATTAAAACATTGAAATAGAGCTATTCTAGCAAGTCAACACCAAAAATGTTGACAGATGACTCTAATTTTAATTTAATTAGAAAGACATATTTTAATCTAATTATTATTCATTATAGACATGGAATAACATGATGGAAAATTAAAAATTAAAGGAAAATAATTTTATTTAACTTAATTCAAGAAACGAACCAAAATAATATCAAAACAACCTGCTAAGCTTAAGATCTATTAGGGCTTCAATTCAAATTAATGAAAATAATTTTAATTAATTATTTATACATTTTTTAACAAGATTAAAACCAAAAAGTACATGCTTTCTAGATTTAAAAAATTAACTAAAAATAATTTTTCAAGAATTTTTACCAAAAATCGAAAAATCACTAAATCAACAAACAAATCAATCAAATTAATTATCACCAAAAACCAGCATGTTAGACCATATATACTCTATAGCCTTAGGCTTTGATACCACTTAAAGGGAATCTAAGGCTTATGTTTATCGATATATGTCGCAACGTACCCCGGGGTGGATCCTTGCAGATCTATGAGTGCTCACGACTTAAAATATTTTCCCGACTTGGAAGTATCTACTTGATTGAGACTATTCTTTCGTGTTGTGACGAGAACGAAAAAGTACAGATTCTCCACGTATGACATAGTGAGGGGGACCATAAGATGAATCACTCATCTTATTGGTCTCGTATGACCATCACAAGATGGCCAACGCTTGGAGT
>JAQSVH010161575.1:0-25416 GCA_029448705.1 Adansonia digitata | reverse complement strand
ACCTATACCCCTTCCATATATTTAGAAGAGAATCTAATGCATATGCATGTGTACAATTTGTGCGGAGGAACAACTTACCTTTCATGACTCGACAATTTCAAAAACAATAAAAACCCTTATCCTAAATTCCCTTAAAAATAATGTTGCAAAGGAAGCAAAACGGTTAGTGAAAAATGTAAATAACATGCAGCAAGATTTCTATATAAATAAAAAATTTAATAAAAATTTTGTTTTAAAAATACTAAGAATTATAGTTAAATACTGATTTAAATTAAATTAATCAAAATTATTTAACACATGATTAATTTTAGGCCTAACTCTCTAAATTTTTCCTAAGTGGAGTCGCGAAGCTATCGCAACATGGCCCAGATGGGAATCCTGACTAGCTCGACTTAAAATGGTAAATGTATCCGCGAAGCTATCGCAACATGGCCTAGATGGGAATCCTGACTAGCTCGACTTAAAATGGTGAATTTATCCATTGTTTCTATATAAATTTCTATATATATAATTATTTCATTTTATTTTTAGGGGTCCATATCATGATTATTATTATTATTTCTTTTTTGTACCTGGGGACTGAGTTGTCAAGATGAATCGCTCACTAGACTTCTCAGAATAGTTGTTATGAGATGACCATTTTTTTAGAGTTGCCACCAATCTATTTTGGCTAGGTTAGATTGATCACTTGTCAGAGTTTATATTTTAAGGATTATGAAACCCATCAAAACAAATTTCGAGGTCTGTGCTCATACTAGAGATTGCTTAAGAGGGTTCGAGAGTTGGTGACAATTACATGTAAGGATCGACCTGCTCATGATGCTTGAAAATTGGTACCTTATTAATCATGTGTTAACTTAAATTTTGATTTTTATTCAATTTCAATATTTGATATTAATTATAGTTCCCGTAATATTTTATTAAAAAAGTTTATTAATTCAGAGAAAATTAGGTTTAACGCTTTTGGAAATCGAAATCTCTTACATACCCTCTCGAAGAACCAAGAGAACATGAAGACTTTTATCATTCTCTTTCGTACCCCACTGGAAAACTTGTAGAGTATGAAAGGTTTTATTTTTACAAAAATTGAAAAATCCTAATTTTCATTTTGAATAGGATATCTCGTTATTAAAATAATTTGTAGAACCTCTCGCATATTCTGGTAGGAATTCCATGTACTATTTCATCATCGGATACATTGCCTTAATTTACAAAAATATCTAATTTTATGAAAATATCAATAAAATAACCTAAGACCTAAAAATGGTCTAAAATGATGAACCTAACCCTAATGTGCACTTTCAACATAAAAGTATCCCAATAATCACATAGGAGTTGGTTCTAGTGCAAACTTACGAAAATGCCCTTAAGGTATACTGTTGGTGTAAAAGTACCCTGATTATCTTTAGGACTTGAAAATGATAATAAAAGGGTGAACCTATCCTAAACATCTACCTTTGGCCTAAAGGCATCCTAGTGACTACCTTGGACTTGGTTTTAGAAAAATTACCAAAATGCCTTTAGGTTATATCTTCGACCTATAAGTATCCTAGTAACCAAAAAGACACTAAGAAATGACGATTCTATTCTAAAAGCATCCCGATGAGAAAAATTACTAAAATGCCCCTAAGATATACCTTTGACTTGAAAGTATCTGGGTAACTTTAGCGAACACTAGAATGGCTTTAAAAGGCTAAACCAATCTTAAATATTCAGCTTTAGTATAAAATCATCTCGATGAGGAAAATTACTAAAACGTCTTTAGGGAATACTTTCGACATGAAAGTATCCTGGTACCATAAAAGACCTTAATACGATGATAAAATGACAAAATAATGCAAGCCTTATGATGAAAACATAACCTAAAACCGAATTGGATGGAATTAGACCCATAGGATCATCTTAAAAATTAAGCAAAGAAAACTTGACCCCAATCAAACCTGCTAATTAGAACCAAAGTTTTAAGAATCTTGATCGCCATAAGTTACCTTGATAAGATCAATTTGAGTTTTTGTTTAAAAAACAAAAAGGAAGTTCTCATGAAGTGAAGAAACTCTCAAGATATTTTTTTATTTAAATCTATTGAATTATATGAATGAGGTAGCCTTATATAGGCCTAAAATTTGTAGAGTCCTAATTAAACAAGGATAATCCTAACCAATAAGGAAAAGTCTATACCTTATCCTAGTCTGAGTAGGACTTATCTAAACAACTTAAAATCCTAAACACAATCTTAACCAATAAGAAAAAGTCTACTCCTTATCGTAATCTGATTAATAATTATCTAAACAAATTAAAATTGAAAAGTCAAATTCTTATTCAAAAAAATCAAAAATAAAAAATCCTAAACTATAGGCCCATGAGTACATACAAATTGGATTCCATTCATATTAGACATGTGAATTGGGCTCCAAGCTTTATTCTTCATCTTTTTTAGCCTTAGCACAATGTAGAAAAGTGATCAATCTTGACAATACATTTGATTCATCTTGAACAACCTTATTTGCTTGCATTTCCATGATTAGTCCTTGCAAAGCTTGCTCTATGCATTTAGTCTTTGCCTTAGTCATTGGACCTCCAATTCCTTGCAAAGGATCATAAGAATAGTTGAAAATTCGTCTTTGTGCAAGTTGATCTACAATATTCCCTCCCTCCTCAAAAGGATTCATCCTCGAATCACCTACATTAAAGGTAGCACTCACATTACCATAGCTGCTTAGCAAATCTAGCTTGTAAGCATTGTCATTGATCCTTTCTAACACTTGATAAGTTTATCTCCTTTAGGCTACAACTTAGATTTCCTTTGAGTGGGAAATCGCTCTTTATGCAAATGAACCCTGACCCAATCTCCAAGTTTGAAAATAACCTTCATACGCCCTTTATTGGCTTGCCTTGCTTATTACTTATTCTTCTTGTCTATGTTAGCTCGAACCTTGGCATGCAAATCCCTAACAAAATCTGCCTTCTACTTACCATCCAAATTAGCATGTTCATTACTAAGCAAAGGTAAGAAATCCAAAGAAGTTAAAGGATTAAAGCCATATACAACTTCAAAAGGAGAATAAAAAATAGTAGAATGAATAGTCCTATTATATGCAAACTCAATGTGTGGCAAACATCTCTCCCATTGTTTTAAGTTCTTTTAAATGATAGCACATAACAAACTATTAAGTGTCCTATTAACTACTTTAGTTTCTCCATCCGTTTGAGGATGTGCAACAGTAGAAAACAAGAGTTTAGTTCCTAACTTATTACACTAAAAATGACTTAAGAACGTAACATCCCTATCACTTATTATTGTTCTAGGCAATCCATGCAAACGTATTATTTCTTTAAAGAATAGATCAACAATATTTATTGCATCATTAGTTTTTGAACATGCAATAAAATGCGCCATCTTACTAAACCTATAAACAACAACAAATATGTTATCCTCACCACTTTAAGACCTAGGCAACCCCAATATAAAATCCATAGATATATCCATCCAAGGTTGATTAGGCACAGGTAAAGGTGTATATAAACCTTATGGCATTACTTTAGATTTTGTTTGTTTACATGTTATACACTTATCACAAATAGATTAAATATCATGTTTCATGTTAGGCCAATAAAAATATTCATGCAATATATCTAAAGTCTTTTGCATACCAAAATGCACCATTAAATTGCCTCCATGAGTCTCTTTGTCTAGCATTTCATGTAAAGAACATATAGCACACACAATTTGTCTTTCTTAAACAAGAATCCATCATGCCTATAATACTCACCATGTGCACCCTTAGAACATGCATTCCATACTTGGCTGAAATCAACATCATTGATATACAAATCTTTAAAAAACTCAAAACTAAATAATTTAGTTTGTAATGAAGTAAGCAATGCATACCTTCAAGACAATGCATCAGTTATAACTTTTTCTTTTCCACTCTTGTACTTAATCACATAAGGAAATGTCTCAATAAATTCTAACCAATTGGCATGCCTTTATTAAGCTTACCTTTTGATTTTAAATACTTCAAGCTCTCATGATCAGAATGGATTATGAATTCTTTTGGCCATAAATAATGCTGCCATGTTCGTAGAGTTCTCACTAATGCATATAGCTCTTTGTCATAAGTAGCATAGTTTAATGTTGCCCTACTAAGCTTTTCACTAAAATAAGCAATCGGTTTGGAATCCTGCATCAAAACAGCTCTTATTCCAATTCTAGATGCATCACATTCAACCTTAAAAACTTTATCAAAATTAGGCAAACATAGTAAAAGTGCATTAGTCAACTTATCTTTCAAAGTATTAAAAGCTTTCTCATGCACATCATCCCACTTAAGCACAAAAACTTTTTTGTAACAAGTTCATTTAAATGTGTTGCAATAGAACTAAAATCTTTAACAAACCTTCTATAAAAACTTGAAAAACTAAAAAAACTCCTTACCTCATTTGCATTCCTAGGTGTTGGCTAGTCCTTAACTGCCTTAACCTTATCTTCATCTAGACTTATTTCGTGCGAACTCATAACAGAACCAAGAAAAAAAAAGGGATTCCATGCAAAATGCGCATTTCTTAAGATTAGCTTAAAATAGCATGAAAATGTTTAACATGATCATCCAAATTTTTGTTGTATACTAAAATATCATCAAATTAAACCACAACAAATTCCCAAATGAAAGAACGCAAAACATGATTCATCAATCTCATAAAAGTGCTCGATGTATTAGTTAAATCAAACAGCATCACTAACTGCTCATATAAACCATATTTTGTCTTAAAATCAGTTTTCAATTCATCACCTTCTTTCATACGAATTTGATAATAGCCATTCTTTAAATCAATTTTAGAAAACACATATGAACTATGCAATTCATCAAGCATATCATCTAACCTATGAATAGGATGTCTATACTTTACAGTAATTTTATTGATGGCCCAACAATCAACACAGATGCGCCATGTTTCATCTTTTTTTGGCAGTAAAATCATAAGAACCAAAAATGGGCTAAGACTCTCTTTCAAATCCCTTTTGCACTAATTCCTCCACTTGCCTTTGAATCTTCTTTGTCTTCTCAGGATTTGCTCTATATGTTGGTTTATTAGGGATTGATGAATAGGGAATGAAGTCTATTTGGTGCTCAATACCTCTCAAAGGAGGTAATCCATGTGGTATTTCCTCAAGAAATAAATTTGCAAATTCCTATAACAAAGAAACAACCACACTAAGCAAAGAAGGGTTAAGATCATTAGTTGAGAAATAAACATCCTTGTACAAAAGTACAAGTGGTTGTTGCCTTGCTAACATAGCACTTTTAATCTCAATTTTTTTTTTTTGCAAAAGCACTAACTCTCTTATTTTTCACTCTATTTTGCTCTCCATATTCTAAATTTTTTCCTCATTGCACACTACTATGCTTTTTTTACTCTCTTGCACACACTTATTTCTTATATCACTCTTTTCTTTTTCACGTGCACTTATTTTCTTTTCTTTCATCTTGCAATCTTTAGCTATCGTAATATGGTCCTTATATGCCTCTAATGGTTTGAGAGGAGTTAATACAATAACTTGGTTATTCATTACAAAACTATATTTATTCTTGTACCCATCATGAGTAACCTTCCTATTGAACTGCCATAGACACCCCAAGAGTAGATAACCAGAATGCATTGGTGCCACATCACAAAGAACCTCATCTTTATAGTTGCCAATAGAGAATGCAATTGACACTTGCTTTGTCACCTTAACTTCTCTGTAATCATTCAACCATTATAGCTTTTACGATCTTGGATGCTTTAATGTAGGCAACTTTAACTTTTCACATGGCACCTAATATGAAAAAGGTGCTCACGTTGTATTTCATCACCATCTTCTTTAGGCTGTATGCTTAGAGCACGCCTAGTAATGAGCATTTATCCATGCACAGGTTTTTTAATGTCAACATCACTATAATCTTTCAATAGTGGTATTTCATTATCATTCGAACTTATGCTTTCATTGTCACCATTATCCATAACAATCATTGCCCTTTTATTTGCACATTGTGAAGTAATATGCCCAAATCCTTGACACTTAAAACACTTAACATCACTTCATTTAGAAGATGATTTAGTTTCGATTTTACCTTTAGAGAATGCAATCAAATCCTTTACCTTTGCATCTTTTTAAGGTTTTAAGGTAGCTTTGTTGTTCTTCCAATTTGACTTCCATGAAGAGCTAGAAGCTAAACCATATTTGGAAGTGCCTTTAGACTTAAATTATCTTTCCACCTTGATAGCTTTAAATAATAATTCTTCCATCTCTACATAATGATGCAATTCCACCATATCAACTATCTCTTTATTCAAACCGCTAATGAATCTAGCCATAATTACCTAACAGTCTTCCTTTATATTAGCCCTAATCATGGCTATCTCCATCACTTTGTAATAATCCTCTACATTCATGGATCCTTGTGTTAGCCCTTATAATTTTTTATACAAGTCCTTATAGTAATGGCTAGGTATGAACCTCTTTCTCATCTTTACTTACATTTCTTCGCATGATCGAATAGGTCTCTCACCATTCCTACGCTTATTAATCACAAATTGATCCTACCAAATACTAGCATAATTCATGAACTCAACTGCTGCTAGTTTAACCTTCTTCTCTTCGGAGTAATTATAATAATAAAAAACATGTTCTACCTTTCTCTCCCACTCTAAGTATAATTCAAGGTCATTTTTCTCTTGAAAGGTAGGGATTTTCATTTTAATACTACCCAAATTGCTATCTTGTTTTCAAATAGCCTTTTTACCTTTCCAAGAATTACTATCGCCATAATAAGATTCTTCCTCATCCTCTTCCTCAACCATATGTTTTCTAGAGGATTTAGGATTGGATAGGGACTCTAAATTATCTAACCTTATGTTTAGAAGCTTGAATTGGTCTTGGACAACATTCATAAACAACTTGATATTGGTTTCAGCATGATCTCCTCTATTACTCATGTTTTAAACCTGTAAAATTTGTTAGGAATAAACATAGATTGGTTTTCCTTACGCATTCCTTTATGTATTTACACTCAAGATTAGTTACTTAACCACTCGTGTTTCACTTAATTTTGGCTTTTCTTGATGATATTCTCACCTCTCTTGCCTTTTACCACTCAATTTCCCCTTACAAGCCCTTTAAAAAGAACTTCATAAATAATCTTACCAAAACAGCAAGCAACAATGAAGTTATTATAACTTTGATTAATAAGATCAACGAGAAAGATTAAGGAAATGAAATCAACAAGAAATATGAAGGGAAACAAGATTAGCAAGAAATACCAAAGGAAAAGAAATCAATGAAGAGTTTTTTTTTGCTTTTTTTTTTTATGGACGATGAATAACAAAGCGTGAAAACACTAGAACATTTTTTATTTTTTATAGATGATGGAAAGCACTAAATATAATAGAAAAATAATGAAACTATGGGATTAAAAGATAGATTACACCTAACTTTCAAGAACTAAAGCTCTAATGACAAATAGTGCAAACCTTAGGATGAAAACACAACCTAAAATCGGATTGGATGAAAGTAGACCCCTAGGATCATTTTAAAAATTAAGCAAAGAAAACTTGACCCCAATCAAACCTACGATTAGAACCAAAGTTATAAGAATCTTGATCACCACAAGTTACCTCGATAAGATCAATTTGAGTTCTTGTTTAAAGAATAAAGAAGAAGTTCTCACAAAGTAAAGAAACTCTCAAGATATTTTTTTCTATTTAGATTTGCTTAATTACATGAATGAGGTAGCCTTATATAGGCTTAAAATCTGTAGAGTCCTAACTAAACAAGGACAATCCTAACCAATAAGGAAAAGTCTATTCCTTATCCTAGTCTGATTAGGCCTTATCTAAATAACTTAAAATCCTAAACATAATCCTAATCAATAAGAAAAGGTCTACTCCTTATCATAATCTGATTAGGAATTATCTAAACAAATTAAAATTGAAAAGTCAAATTCTTATTCAAAAAAATCAAAAATAAAAAATCCTAAATTGTAGGCCCATGAATAAATGTAAATTGGGCTTCATTCATATTAAACAAGCGAATTGGGCTCCAAGCTTTATTTTTCATCTTTTTTAACCTCACCACAATGTAGAAAAGTGATCAATCTTGGCAATGCATCTGATTCATCTTGAACAACCTCCTTTGCTTGCATTTCCATGATTAGTCCTTGCAAAGCTTGCTTCATGCATTTGGTCTTTGCCCTAGTCATTGGACCTCCAAGTCCTTGCAAAGAATCATAAGAATGATTGGAAATTGGGCTTTGTGCAAGTTGATCTCCATCACAAACCCATCCTAAATATACCACTTTGACATAAAAACATCCCAATCACTATCTAAGACTCGATTCTAGGTAAAATTACCAAAATACCTTTAAATTATACCTTTGACATAAAAGTATCTCGGTGCCCTAATGGACACTAAAATAACCATAAAATGATGTATTTATCTTGAAAAGGAATCTAGAGTTCTAAAATTGGCTTAAAATGCAAAACTTGCAATTAAGCTTTCAAACTTTTGAAAATTTCATTTCGTACCGTATGAAAAACTGAGAGAATATGAAATGTTTTGAAAATTTCTATACCCTCGTGGAAGACCATATGAATAATAGAAATATTGAAAAGTGACAAAATGACCATTTTACCCTTAAATACTAAAATTTGCGAGATAGCCCCTAAACTTTTCAATTTTTGTACTTAGGTGCCTAAATAATAAAAATCCTAAATCATCACAAAACATGGTTAATCAAGTAAAAATTAGCATGCGATTTATGAAGAACATCCATATAAAGGTTTGGTCAACATGTTTAACCATAAAAGAAAAGTATTTTGTTTTTGCAAACTAATCCATAAGCTTTGGAAAATTGCATAATGATCCCCTAAATTGAAAATCATCACAAAAAATCTTCCAACTAGAAAAGAATCAACACAAAAAATCATAGTAATACTCTACAAGAAGGTTCTGCTAATCACTTTTAGCCATAAAATGAAAATTTTCTATACTTTGCCATTTAGTCTCTAAACTTTCTAAAATTGCAAACTGACCTCTAAAGTGTTAAAGATACCAAACAAAGAATCAATTATTTTTCATGGCTTATGAAACTTTTAACTAAGCCCAAAAAATAGCCTGAAAAATTTTACACATTTTTTCAATCTATTACCTACTTTTATTAATATTGCAAAATAACCTAGAAATAGAAAAAAAAAATCATGGTCACAAAATAGGCATAAAATCATCGTCAAAACAACCTACCATATTCAGCCAAACTAAGAAAGATAAAATCTAAGCATGTTTTGATATGCAAAATAATGAAAATGAGCATAGATAATTACAACCAAGCTTAAATAAAAATAAAATCACAAGAATAAATATATAAAAAGTATTTAACAACATATTATCATGCAAACTTCAACAAAAGAACAACACAAACACATCTATACAAACAAAATAAAGATTACAACAACAATAGAAATATATAAAAAATCGAGGCACCACTAATAAAACAAAAAACCAACAACAAATATATAGAAAATAGATGATTGTCAACATGTTTAGCCTTTCAACATGGATGAAATCCATGAGCTTTAACATGTTTTTGACTCACAAAAATGAAGAAAATGATGAAAACAAGCAAATATTACAAGATTTCTACATGAAGCTACCTTGAAAACCTTAAAAACCTAAAAATTCATGAGAAATTTTGAGAAAAATGGCTAAATTTGGCCATGGAAATCCTTAGCAATTTAGGAGAATTTGTCCCATGGTTTTTTAGGATGGGAGGGATGGCCAAAAGGTTCCCAGACCTTCTTGGCCGTCGGCCTTTTATCTTTTTCTTCTTTTCTTCTTTTCGTTTTAAAAATTTTTTATTTAACTAATAATTAGTTTTTTTAATTGATTTGATGCAAATTTATTGTTCTTATCATTTTGTGGCTTATGTCATCCATGACATCATTTATTTCAAGAGATTTTGTTAGATATTTGTTATATTTGTAAAATTATACCATAAAAATTAATTAGAAAGACTAAATTATAAATATTAAAAATTATATATTTTAAATAAAATTTTATATGATCAAATTTAATTTATTCTAATAATAAAAATGCTTTTAAGTTTTGAAAGGAAAACACTAAAACAACAAACTCATAAAGTTATACAAGAAAAAAACATACCAAGGAAAAATTATTATATAAAAATGCAAAACTTATAAATAAGTTGAATATTTACAAACTGAATTAATATGAATTAAATAATAATATTTGAAACATTTTAAAAATTATAAACTCAAAAAAAATCTTATGAGCAAAATTTGTGGAGTAAAAAACTCATATTTCAAAAACAGCAAAATTATGAAAGAAAATGAAAATAAAATGAGTTTCACAAAACTGATTTAATATGAATTAAATAATATTTAAAGAATTTTAAAAATTATAAACTCAAAAAAGCCCCATCAAAAAATTTATGGAGTGAAAAACTTCGTATATTAGAAATAAGGAAAATTCTAAAAAAGTACAAAACTTATAAAATAAAATGAATTTTTTTATAATTTATTTAATGCGAATTTAATGATGATATTTAAAAAAATTTTAAAAATTGTAAACTTGGAAAATCGCCCAAAAAATTTACAAAATAAAAAATTCCATATATTGAAAACAGGAAAAATTTTGAAAGAAGATACAAAACTTATAAAATAAGTTTTGTAAAACTGATTTAATATGCATTAAATAATAACATTTGAAGAATTTTAAAAAATATATATAAACTTAAAAAAATCTTCCTGAAAAAATTCATGGAGCATAAAACTTTACATTTCTGAAACGAAAAAAAATTCTAAAATTCATAAGATATAAATGAATTTTAAAAAACTAATTTAATGGTAGTTGAATGTGAATATTTAAAAAATTTTAAAATTTAAAACTCGAGAAAATTCTACCAAAACTTTTCCAAATAAAGGAAAATTTGTATTTTAAAATTGAGGAAATTTCCAAAAAATATATTAAAGCTTATATAATATGAATTAGGTAAAACATATTATCCAAAATATTAATTTACAAAATGATAAAGATAAAAATATGGAACCTAAAATAGTTTTATTAGGGAAAAAATTTCATTAGTATAATACTCGCGATACTATAAAAAAATTTAAAATTAATTACAAAAATGAGTAACTTGACACCTTGTTGTGTAAAATGCCAACACAAATTTTTCCTTGAATATTTCTAATTTTTCAAAGTGCTTATTAGCATAAATACCACATATGTATCGATAAAAATAAATGAAGGTCAATTTACCAAATTTAATGAAAAATTCTTTAAAAATTCCTAAGAATGGAAATTTTGACTATGATATCATTCGTAGAGATAGATTTTCAAAATTTGAAAAGAAACTATTAAAAATAATTTTTTCTTAAATATTAATCTTGTATATCTGAAATCAAAGATCAAAATATAACTTTTTTGTCACGTGAACTTACAACTATTTAAATTTTGACTAAAAAGGTCTTGAAAATGTCTTGTTCATCTAAAAAAGATCATTCCTAGTGAGGATGGCCATAAAGTTCTCGATCTCGAATATTCAGAATTATTGAAAAAGAAACCCGAACGAAATTAAGTGCCTACATATGCCTAAAGGTGGAGGGAAGAGGCTGCACAGGTGATTCCTCCCTTAACGAAGAAGGAGATGATGATTATTTTTAATAGTACTTTGAGGGCTCTATTTTATGAAAGGTTGGTTGGCAAGCCAATAAGAATTTTTTGGATATGGTGTTATCTAGAGAAATAGCTGAGAGTGCCATTAAAAGTAGGAATATGTTTAGTAAGGAATCTTCGAGAAGTAAGAAACTAGCCTTGGGTAAAAGAAAAAGAAAAAAGCTAATGCTGTTAGTATTGATAATCATGCACCCATAAACTCCATACCTTACAATCCATACTACCCTATAGTGTTTGGGTCAAGGTCGATTTCTTACCTATTTACTCTTCAATTCGTATATGCTACTACTTATAACTTGACATACATAAACTCACAAAGTATTAACCAAAGTGCCTAGTATACCTAAAACACTATGAATAGCCCTAGACCTACTAGATCGATTTACAATAGACAACAATTTAGCCTAATCTCAATGTCCTATCAAGACCTGTACCCATGGTTACTTCAGGGGTAATTGATAGCACCAATCTATGTCACACCTTTACAACCTCTTTACCCGAAATTGTATAATGCTAATGCCACATGTGAGTATCATGAGAGTGCATAGGGTTTTTTGATACAGAATTGTTCAACATTTAATAGAGGGGTTCAAGGCCCTATTGATGCTACAAAGCTAAAATTTGAAACTAGATCGAGTTCTAATAATGCTAAAAATTAATTATTTAATCATATCGAGCCTGAGGTAAATGTGGTCATGGGGGAAAAAGCACAATAGGTTAAAATAAGGGTAGACAAAGTGAAGATGCCTTTGAAAATAGTTTAGGAAGCTTTGGTGAAAGCTAAATTGAATCTAAGAAAACTAATCTCGATAGGTAGTTTAGGGAAATATTGCAAGTTTCGTGGTATAGATAAACATATGCTGCAAGATTGTATTGGTTTTAAAGCTATTGTTCACAAGTTGATAGATAATAAAGAGATAGAATTTTATGAGAAACTATAAGAAATGGTAGTTAAGCTTGTAGATATGGTTGGTGAGAGGTTTATAATAATTCCATACAGAATTGGTAGACTAATGGTTATTTACTATGAGGAGTCCACTATTGTGCCATATTGGTGATGCCTATTCCATAATTAGTCATTAGGGTCCCTGCACCAGTTCATACAAGAGTGATAGGGTAGTTCTATGGAAGTATGAGTTTGATACTGTGATACCTAGAAAACTAAGTTTTTCAGTTGATATTATGATAGGAGTAAGTCACATTTCAGACAACTCATTTTGTTCGGGCTTAATTTCTGGCATCTAAGACATAATCAAAAGATAATAGAATCAAAAAGTAAAAAAATAAAAATAAGGATGACTGTCAAGTACCATGTCGTCAAGTAATATTAGGTGACACGATGCCAGGAAAAAAGTTCTTTTTTATGAAGGTCTAAAATGCCTATGGGTCGTATTAAAGATAAATGTAAAAATAAGGCATAAGAAGTAACTATTCGAGTTGTCACTGAAGTCATTTAGATAAGCATAGGTTAGCTTTCCACCGTTTATGACAAGGTAAGGTATTCAAAGAACCTAAGGCACATGCATGTCACGTTGGTGCATAAATATTGGTACAACGCTTTCATGTCACCAAAAATTCAAATTTTCACATATAGTATCGATAGGGTTTGGTATCAATGCCTAACGTATGGTCCTGATACCTAGTGTGTTTGTATCAATACAAGCTTTGGCAATAGCTACAGTTGTGATTTGTGGCAAAATATATTGATACACAAGTAGGACTATCAACGCAAATCCATGAGGTATCAACACAGACCTCTAAGTCTCAAAAGTGGAAATAATTTTTTGTTCTTGGTATCGATACAACTTCATTGTATCGATACTCATGCATAAAAATTGCTTTATGTATCGAAACACCAAGGCATTTTTGCTGAATTCGAGCCATTTTTCAGCCTTTGAAAATCTGATTCAAACATGTTTCTTGCACCAAAAATTATCATAATTCATACCAGGCCTCAGCTATGGGCTTGTGATTGGATTTAAACAAATTTTTAAAGCCTAAATAACCAATGACAAGGGACATTTTCATGAGATATATGGTTTTTAGAAGAGCATGATTTTCATTGAGTTTTGAAAATTTTGTCTTGAAAATGCTTTTCTTTGCTTAAACATGAGATATATGGTTTATCAGAGACAAAATATTGTGTTGAAAATTCCAACATGCTTTTTTTACTTAAAGATGCTCATATCATTTTCTATAGCGTGAATTTTGATGCCATTCATGGAGTTATCATTTTCATGCATCTTATTTGTCATTTCCTTGCATTTTTGTCATTTCTCCATGCAAAAATATCATTTTTGTGTGTTTGTATGTGTTATCCCTATTTATCTTTGTGTATGTTGTATTTTGCTCATGACATCTCTTTCAAGATGCTTTCTTGTCTGCTAAAAATATGATTTTCAAAAAAAAAAAAAAACTATGAGTTAAGTTCATGCCACCTTTAATATATGGAGAATAGCATGAATTTAATGTTTTCATAAAATTGGTCTTCCAATCTTAGGGATAAATTAAACATTTCAAATCTGGATTCATGGTAGAATAAGATGCTATTTTTAAAAAGTGATCACTTTTAGTTGATAAGAAATATATATTAAGCCTTGATCTTGAGTTTTACACTTTCATTGTAGCATGGTCAATGAATTGTTGGTTCATGGTAGAATAAGATGATGCTTTTCAAACAAAAAATAACCCTTTTAATTGATAAAAAATTTAAATTAAGCCTTGATCTTGAGTTTTACACTTTCAAGTGGCATGGTCAATGAGTTGTTTCATCGTCCTAAACTACTTTGAGATTTTGGAATGAGTTCGCGATGCCCGTGTCATTCGTTTCCCTGTGTTGTGGACGTTCGAACATCTATAACTTGAGTTCAACCCCAAGAAACCTAAAAAATTGAATAACCCCTATTTTTGCTCTAGCAGCACCATAGTTTGAATTTGAAAAATTATTTTTGAACCATGAATGAATTTTTTCTAGAGTTTTCTAATATTTTCCTTGAAAAGGCATCGAATTATCTTTCTAAAGGTGTCTTGTCTGCCTTTGGATCGTCCTAGATAAGGGAGTTATGATTTTTTTAACCTTTGTTGTCTGGAACCCATGGGACCAACGTATTATATTTTGTTTTGGCTATTTCACACATCAAATGATTTCTATATTATTTATATATTTTTCCAAGAAAGTTCACAAAATTTCCTTTTCAAATAAGTTTTTTTTATGATTTAAGGATTCCAAATAAGCTCGAAATAATTTTTCAAAGTCCATCACACCCTTTCCCTTATACATGTTGCAAGTGTCGAAATAGGTGCAATTCCAAAAATTAATTTCGCCTATAAGGTGATTTTCTAAGATTTTTAAATTATTTTTACATTAATCCTCATAGAGTTACCTTTTTAATGGTACCTTGCTTAACCCTTGAAGCCTTCAAATGAACCAAGAATAAATTCGAGAAGAGAGATAGCATGATGCTGCATTTTGATTTTTTTAGAATTAAAATTAACTCGATCTCTAGAATTGCCATCATTGAGACGTTCGACCTTCTTGAAATGCATCCAATTGTCTCCCTTACAATATAAACCATTTCGGCTCAGAAAAAGCTCAAGACAAAATTATTGTAGTCAAATCTTTAATTTTTTATTTTCAAAATATCTTTTCTTTTTAAAATATCAAAAAATTTCATCATTAGGAATACTCCAACCCACTTCTATGAGGGGATACTCCAACCTTATTTTCCACTAAAAAACTTGAATTTTCTCCCTCAGATTATTCTAGATTCCTAATTATTTTCTTAAATCATCATAAATTTTTATTCTTGTGGATACTTCAACTCCACCACTCTGGGGGATACTCTAACCCCATTTTCCATTAAAAAACTTGAATTTTCTCTCTCAGATATATTCGAGATTCCTAATTATTTTTGTAAAATGTTAAAATCTTTATCTTTGGGGATACTTTGACTCCACCTCTTTGAAAGGATACTCTAATCCTGCTTTTACTTTAAAATCCAAAAATTTTCTCTCTTCCAGATATCCCGGATTGTTTTGATTAAAACTTTTCTTCGTCCATCAAATTACCACTAAACCTAAACCTACTTCTAAATTTTCATCCCCGTTCTTCTTTAATAATTGAATATAATTAAGAGATACATCCTACGCGTCCCTCATTTTTATGTTCTTTTGTTTGTGATCGTTTGTTTGTGAAATCATTATATTTTTTCATCTTACTAGTATGTTTCCCTTTTATAGTAACTATCATGCATTCATATTTAAAATATGTTTTTAAAAAAATTTTACAAGGCAATGTTCCGTGTTAGTGTTTCTCCAATGCCTAACACAGAATATTCGAATTTTTAAAATCTAATCCAAAAATTATTTTCATAAAAAATCCTTATGCTTCTCATATTTCACGGCTCATAGACGATATAAAATTTTCTATCAAACTCGAATTTACGATTTCCATAAAAATTCATGCATTAAAGGGGATTAAATCTAAATAATAACCAAATGGGACCAATTAAATCAAAACCAAAGTGAAATATAGTTAGCGGGTATCGATTTTAGGCATTATCGGCATGCTAATCCTTCCCCACGCATAACCAACTCTCAAACAAACAGATAAATCTCTAGACCTTGTAGACCTTAAAATCAATGTTTCAAGTTTCTAACTTGGAATATTATTTTTAATAGGCAATGATCATGCCTAGCCTAAATTAGTTAGTGATGACTCCAAATTTATGGCTACTTTGTGGTAACTTTCCTAGACTAGTTGGATGAACAACTAGTCCCATAGTCTGTCTCCCCTTCATATTATCATGCCTACTCGAAATCCCAACCAAGGGATAACTTAAAGGTTCTGACTAAACATCGTATCTCTTTTAAGTTGGGGGTGCCCATTTTGGCTGTTATGGAAAGAAGAAAAGGTACGTGGCAATAGTATTTCGACTCTATTGGGATTTATTTTAGAGAGTTATGGCTACAATTAGCTATATCTCGATTGATTATTGGCTTTTTCAAATTCCATCATTATTTGGTTATAATACTTTTTCACCTTTATCCTTTAATTTTTTTATCTTTTATGGTTTTTGCCCATGATTGTTATGGACTATTTTGTTCTTGAATAAATATAGCAATTTAGGAGAAACAAAAGGTTTGATTGTTTCCCTGACATACACTGTGCATTTGCATATGCATTAGATTCCCACCAAACAACATGGTGAGGTTATGATCCCAATTACTGGAAGGAAGTGAGCCATCTACCTTTGTAAGTATCCCTCCACATAATCATGGTAACACCTTCTAAGGTGTAAATTACCTCTATTTCTTATGAGCACAAATCCATATTTGTATTGGGAAATACATATGTCAGGTCAAACCCATTCCATCAAACCCACAATGCATCTAGGATTGAAGTATCTTAGTTGTCCTTTTTAGATACCAATTTAGGCATCCACTTAAACCCATAGAGTGAACCATGTGAGCCAAACTATGTCAAACCATACCAGAATGCTGCTAGAATAACTCAGAGAATAAGGTCACTCGGGGAAACACTTTTTACTTTTATTCCTATACATTATGTTATACAGGCAATAATAGACATTGTCAGCCCGCATTTGTTATTTTATTTTATTACCATTTTTAGGTATTCTGACATATTTTACAGCTAACCCTCTTCAATAAGTGGGTGATGACAAATGAATGTTATTGCCCACAATACCTCAGGTCATCTTGAAAAGGTTATATCTGACCTAAATAAACCATTACGCTTAACATGTATTGGTCATAGGTGGTGACAAACGAATGTCGCCATTTGATTGGTTAGTTTTCTCTCTACGAGTTATCGTGTCACCTTGCTAAAGGCAATTTTAACCAAGACACGCTATTATGTTGTCCTTTTGTTATCAATTACCGTGTTCACCCCTAAACATCGTACCACCTATTGTTAGGGTCATTTTGGTGATGTATATTTGTTGCTATTTTTATATATACCTTTATTTTTAAGATTATTACTTGGAACAGTCACTAACTTTTTTCCTTTTGTTTTTCTATTTGATGCATGTATCATTTCATCATAATCATCATTAGTGTGAGACAATTGGCCAATGGTTTAGTGTTTATTAAGGGGTGTGTGTCATGGAGCAATAGTCCACTTTAGATCTAAAGACTTTTGAGGAAGTCCGAGCATCGTTAGAGTGTCGGCAGTATGAACATGAGGATGTTTCAAACCCAAGTATGGCATGAAAGGGTTAACATAGGGTACCATCAAAATGATTGGCAAGACTTGAAGCATATATAGACTAGTTGGGATAATATCGAAAGGGAATTATTAACAAAGAGATACGAAGACATAACCCTTCAACTCCGAGTCCATTTGGATGCTGGTCTATTGCAAGCAGCATCTCAGTTTTGCAACCCAACTTATCAAAGTTTTACTTTCAATTATGAAGATTTAGTCCCTATAGTTGACAAATACACTGTGTTACTCAATATTGAGAGGGCCGAGATTGATAGAATATATTATTAGGCTTTGCACCCTTTAACTTTTAAGAAGAGGTTAGCTTAGATTCTTAAGGTAATCAAGTCCTGGATCAAAGATCATATCAAGACAAAAGAGAGCAATGAGTGCATTTTATAGGCTAGTTTAAAAGAACTAATGATGAGTACCATTGATATCCAAAAAGTTTAAGATATCTATGCTCTGGCGATATATAGTCTAGTCATATTTTTAAAAATACTAGACTATGTTGAAGCTATGGTAGCAGATCTCTTTTCCTGATTGTGCTACAACATCAATCCTACATCGGCCATCATTGTTAAAACTATTCGAGCTCTCAACTTTTATGAGAAGATAGGTACGGGTCGCTTGATTGGATGCTCGCCACTTCTCTATTTTTGGCTTGCCAGTTACTTTTGCCTCAAAGAAAAGAGGATTTCATACAACTTCTTACCTAACTTTAGCCCTATCTATAAGGTCTTTAAAAAGGAATGGCCCCAAGACAAGTTAGAAGAATTGGATCCAAAAATTCTGGATCCTTAGGGGAGAAAAGGTGACAGGGAAGGCCGTTTGGTTTTCACCATAGACAATCAAATATAGATATGGAAATTACAGCTGTGTCCTGTTCATGGGATTAGTGTAAAAAATTCATCCTCTTCGACCAAGACCTAGAGTAGTGGGTTTTCGACTATGATGAACCCGACAATAAGGTAAAAGTTTAGCTAGTTTTCCATGCTTGAAAACAAACCTATTGCATGCAAAGGTATTGGAATGGAAGTAGTATGACCTTGAGATATGACAAGCGGAGGATCAATGACTCCTTAACTTTGTTTGCTATTAGAACATTACAAGTATCAGGTGATGAAAAGTGTAAGTTTGAACAAGAAAAAATGACCTTTTCTAAGGAAATTACTTGTTTAAATGAAAAAAAAAAAGTCAATTAGAAATGGACCTCTACCTTTGGGACAGCTACGTGAACAGGGCTGTCAAAGAAAAAAACCATCTCAGAGAGGATCTTGAGAGTTTAAGGAAAAACTATGTAGCCTTTAGCAAAGTAAACAAGTCCTAGTGCCTTGATAAGTCAATAGTTGAGTGAGAGGCAAAAATTACTACCCTCAAGAAAGAACTACATCAATGTAAAAAAGAAGTTAGGGTTAATAAGGAAAAACTTGTTAAAACCAATGCTCTTGCATTAACTTACCAAAAGAAAAATGGAGTGGGTACAGTATTTGAGAGCAAATTAGGTTGAGAATAAGACTTTGATGCTCAGAATTCAAGATTTGGAGCATTCTTTCGAAGCTCACTAAGGCTAAGTTGATGAATTAGTAAGAACCTTTGAATAATGAGAGCAAGAATAGCTCCGAATGGTCGATCATGCATGCCAAAATTATCAAGACCACTATTACCATCTCACCGAGTAGATTCAAGTAGCCCAGTTAGAGGTCGGGAACATGATGGACGTAGCTCAATCCTTGACACATGACATCTTACCCATAAGAGCCCATAAATAAGAATTATTGTATTTATGAAACATGTAATCAAGAAATGTAACCTTGTGAGGTATTTCCAAATGTAATCGGGTGTAATTGGGATATTTTGTTACTTTAATGAAAGATGCTCTTGATGAATCTGCTCCCTAAATCTGATTGTCTTACCTATATTTGCATGACTAATCTAATTCTTTTTCTACTTTATGCATTCAAGTTAATTCTCATTTAATTGCATACTCATCTTCATCTTATTGAACATGCTAATGACACGTAATAAAAGTCTAATTTGGTAATAGTATAAAGTAAAGGTACTCCAAAACATGAATCTATAATTCATCATCAATATAACACTCATAATCATTGGAAAGCAATGGAAAATGATCATGAAGTTCGCATTGAGAGACTTAAACTCATATATAGGGAGTCTCAGAAGCAATCCTTCCATTAAAATGAGAAACTCCAAGCTTAAATTATTAAATTGACTAAGCTATTATCTGAGGCTCTAAAGGAAAAAAAGGCAAACAAGCATCATCAACACGGGGAAAGAACCAGCCAATCTTGAAAGCAGCTTAAATAGAGGTGTTAAAGCCATCAATGCTTAGGAAAGCATATTGCTTGGATAGCATCCTTCGATAGCAAATATCCCATTTACTCAACTATTCATTTATATTAACCCTGCAGCAGCATTCCATCCATTTCAACGGTGTTGGGGTACAAGTTCTTCATTGGCAAGGCTGATAGTCCCAGATCCCAATGAGCAAATAGAATAAGAAAAAGCAAAATGGCCTTGAAAATGATGAAGGCTTAAATAGGTATCATTCATTGGAAAAATGCCTTTAAGCTATAGAAAGAAGTGAGAAATTTAGGGTTTTAGACACAAAATCTTTTAGATTATTTCATAGTCTCGCCATCTCGCCTAAATTCAAAGTACTAAATTTTGAAAAATACAATGGGACTACAAACCCCATTGACCCACTTTTGTATGTACTACCATAAGATGGTCGAGTATGAAGAGAATGAAAAGCTATTAATTCATTACTTTCAAGATAGTTTAACTGGGGTAGCTATCCGCTGGTATATAGGGCTTGATTCTGTAAGAATTTAGATATAGGCAGATTTGGCTCAGATTTTCCTTGATCAATATAAGTACGTGTCCAATTGGGCCTTGGATCGTCACCCTCTTATGAACATAAAAAATAAAACCTTGGAGAGCTTCAGACAATACATTTAAAGATGGAGAAAGGAAGTAGTTTAAGTTTACCCTCCTTTGATCGAAAAAGAAATAAAGATCACTTTTATTAGCACCTTATAAGTTTCTACTACAAAAGGTTAGTGTGAAATGCCATCAAAATTTTTTTGATATGGTTACACTAGGCAAAATGATCAATAACACTATAAAAAATGGCAAGATATCTATCAGAGAATCATCTAGGTCGGTCAAGAAGTCAATAACTAAGGGTAAGGAGAAGTAAGTTAATGCTATTGGCGTGAGTCATTCTAAGTTTAATCAAAATCTGCATCCGGCATAGGGTATGTACTTTACAAACATGTTACATTCAGGTTTTAACCTTTACTCATTGATGCCATAACTAGTCCACTCTATCAGGATCATTCCAACAATGAGCTTTTTGTTAAATCCCATTCCAAACATAGCCTAGAATACACAATCTCACAATGCAATAATGCAAGATCTTCAAATAATCAACAAATACCCGGAGAAAGGGAACACTTCGAGCCATTTTCTTACTTTTACAAAAAGATTTAATCCCGTCTATTGGCAGGTCAGCTGGTGGCCCTAGTTTTCATAAACCCAAGATCACCTTTATACCTCAAATGGTATGATGAAAATGCTTATTGTAGTACCGTACTAAAGCACAAGGCCACTCTATTAAGAACTACAGCTTATTTAAGAGAAATGTATAGGGTCTACTAGAAAAGGGTGTGATTAAAGTCAAACAAGAGCCTTGACCTAATATTATAGCCAATCCACTTTCTAACCATGCAAAACCGAAAATGAATATGCTGATCAAAAGGAAAAGATGTTGGGTCAAAAGAAGCATAAGAGAAATCAAACCCTTAATGGGCTAGGTCTGGAAAGTTTTTGTAAAAGCTGGAATGGTGTTAGATGTTAAAAACTAAAGCACAAAAACCACGAGCCATCTTGTTCTGACTACAACCAAGAACATATTATTTAGCATTGTCCACTTTTCCTATAAATGGTCCAAAGGATAATGGATCAATTTGAAATCAAGTTTTACGAGGTATAAGGTGAATGCATCAATATCATAGATGAGGAAAGATCTACTACCAATTAGGTCTTGAAGTATCTCTTTCTCATAAGTGTGCACAAAAGAGCCAATAAAAGCTTTAATCAGTATGTTGTGAGGTAAACAAAAAAAGCCTCCCAGATTCACCCTTTGCTGACTGAGAAAGAAATGATTATTAGATTTATCAACACATTAAAAGTGCCTTATTATGAGGAGATAGTGAAAAAAACCTCGAAGAGCTTCACAAATGTAGTTATATTGTGCAAAATAATTAATAAAGCCATAAAAAGCTACTCAGGTAAAAGAGATACCTTTAAAGGCAAAGGGAAAGAAAAAATGGAGGCCTAACAACAATCAAAATCCAGTACTAGAGCTAGTTCATCTCAAACTCATATTGAATCAGGTGCAAAGCAAGTGGCTATTGAAGAAGACTGTAAGGTCAATGAAAACATAGGTAAGGTTAAAACACCAATGAATTTGGTTTGGCAAGTCTTGGTACAAGTCAAACTCATTAATTGGTTTGAAAGGATGGAAAAATGAGCCAATGATATCTATGATTTCCATACCATCTATGGCCATACTCTCAAACATGCAAAGAGTTTCGTGCTATGGTTTAAAGAATGATGAATGAAGGCAGCATTGAATTCTATGATAAAAAAGAGCCTCACATAATGAGTCAATAGATGTAATATCATCTGGTAAAACCATAGAGAGAGATAGGAATAATCTTTCTTATGGTGTTGGAAGGCCATTGGTCTTGTTCGATAACCGATTGAGAGTCAAAAGTACCCCTGTTTAGCCATGCCGAAGATGATCACTCAATTTTTGTCTCTTTTCCCTTATAAGGATGACAAGGTGATTCCTTGGAAATATTAAAGCAAAGCCTTAATAATCGAAGAATCTAGTTAGCGAAAGCCAAATGTTGACCCTTTAGGCTTAAGCCACCTAACTCGAAGTGGCAGATGTTATGCCCAGATATAGCAAGACGTGAAACTTTGCAAAAGAACAATACTTCTATTTCTTACACATTGAAGTCTGCAACCAAAGACTCAGATACAATAGCAACCAAGGAGCTAGCAAGTGAGAAAGAAGCTACCAAATTTCTTAAATTCATCACGCACAATAAACATAGTATCATTGATTAGTTGAACAAGCAACCTACTACGATATCTATGCTATTGCTATTATTAAATTTTGAAGTTCACAAAAATGCTTTGCTTAAGCTCATAATAAGGCATATGTCCCTCCAAACATCCTGATAGGTCAATTAGATCACCTAGTAAGTGTAGACGCCTTATTTTGTCTAGGCTAATTTTTAGTAATTTGGGACATGGATATGAAAGAGGGTGATGATCGTCGCTAGGCAAAAAAGTTTTTTTAAGGAGGTTAAGAATGCATATGGATCATATTAAAGAAAAATGCAAAGATGTGGCATCAAAGGACGTAGTTTTAGGTGTTCGGGGATAAAAGACATGGGAAAATTCATAATTTTGCCTGAATGTATCGATACATAGTCTTCATATATCGATACAATGCTCGAACAACCTAAAAGTTTGAAATGTCCCCGTTTGTATCTATACAATGTGTAAATGTATCGATATATGAGTTTATGTATCAATACATGAACTCATGTATCGATACTAGGCCATGCCAGAACCAAAACTTACATTCTGGAAAGTAGATATATCGATACAATGCTCTATTGTATCGTTACAATGTTTCATAGTATCGACACAATGATCATTGTAACGATAATGTTCATTGTATTGATACATTCAAGGATTTGTAGACTAACTATATCGATACATTCTTCAATGTATCATTACATGCAGGCTATTTTACATGATTAGGGTATTTTTAACTTGTCCATCATTGATCTAAAGCTCGATTTTAACTCGTTTTTGCATCTGAAAAGATCAAAACCCATATCAAATTATGAATTTGGACTTAATTAATCAAAACATTTTTTGAAGTCTAAATTGGATCATAAAGGGTCAATGTCATATGATCACCCTACTCCTCCCTTGTTTGTTAACAAAGATCACTATCAGCCACCTTACTTGCTGGTATCTGATTTCAACAATCAAACTAGCCACCCTATGTCCATCACATTAGCAATAAATTGCTTGCAATAGCCAGCCTATAGCCATCAGCTGTCACAACTTTGTCCCCTTGAGAAATGACCAAAAACACCTTTAATTTAGCTCTAAAATGCTGTATAAATACGCCATCAATATCTCAGCTGAAGGATCCTTTTTTCCAACTTGTTTCAGCTCTCCCAACTTATTCACACTTAAAAAAAATCCCATAACCCTTTACTCAGCATCCAAAAATAACCCAAAAAAACTCTCTCAGCCACTATACACTCTGAAAAATCATCTTCACCCACACAACAACCAAAGGCATTCTTTTTCTCATGTTTCTTGCTAATTAACAACAAGGAAAAAAGGTATGCTGCTCCAACCACTCGACCAAAATTGAAGCTTTGTTGGTATAACTTCTTACTTAATCACTTTTTTTTTGGTTTTTTAGCGTCTCATTATTTTAGTGAGCTTTCCATGCATCCACAACCCTCTTAGGATTCTCATGCATTATTATGGCTTTTGGCTGTGGTCGCTTAGGATTTGGATGCCTTGATGCCCTTTTGATATGCGAAGTGTCTTATTTCATCCTCATTATTTTTGGACGGCTCTTATTCATGCATTTTATGCCATATTCATGCATCAAGTTATTTTTAATCCATGCATAAATCCTTAGCCTAGCATATTTCAAGTATGTTTTTATGTTAGCTCGTATTTTGCCATGAATCATTGTCATTTTTAGCATGCTTCACTTCATGAGATGTATGCATAACACTTTCTTTGTCAAGACCATTGGTAAAGTTAGCATCCCCATTCATGTTATGTGCCATCCCCTTGTATGTTCATTGTCTTCTCCTTGTCTAAATGCATGTTTAATGGCTGTCAAAAAAATTGATTTTCAAAACCTCTCTAAGCCAAGCATGTTAACCTTAACTAATGAGGATTAGCATGAATTTAGCATTTTCCTTAGAGTTAAAAAATCTTAGGGAAAATTAAGTTTTCAGATCTGAAATCTTGGTTAAACGAGCTCAAATCTTTTGATTTTCCAATAAAAATGGCCTTGCACTTGTTCCCAAAATGTTTATGCCTTATTTTTGAGTCGAAACCTTGAGTGGTATGATCAATGGGCTATTTCATTGTCCTAAAATACTCTGGAGCTATGCAAATGATTTCGTTACACTTATGCCACTCTTTCCTTTTAGCCATGGAAGTTCAAAAGTCAATGGCCTGAGTTTGGACCCAAAAACACAAAAAAAGATAAAAAAAGCCCCTGCCTTGCTTTGTTCCCTGCTAGCAACACTATCATTGCAAATTAAAAAATTAGTTTAAAATCCCAAACGATTTTTCATATATTTTCTGA
>JAQSVH010161565.1:1501-16829 GCA_029448705.1 Adansonia digitata | reverse complement strand
TGACCATTATTTCTTTCTCCATCAAGGGAAGTTAAACCTGAGTGGCTTCCTCTCTCCATCTTTGGGCGTATTACTTAAAGCTTTTAGTGGCCTTCTTATCCATATTCATGAGAAAGAGGCCATCCAGGGTCCAAACGGATACTTGTTTGTATTGCTCTAGGAAGGCATGAGCTAAGTCTACCTTTGTTTAAATTTTAACCCCATCAAGCTTTACGTACCAATGGGCAGCTGCCTTGATTAGGTTATCCTGGAATCAGTGTATCAATAACTTCTTATTCCATTCATACCCAGCCATTTTCCTACAATACATGCAAAGGTAATTGGTGGAATCTGTAGTCCTATTGTATTTTTCAAAATCTAGCACTTCAAACTTAGGTGGGATAATGAGATTAGAGACTAGACCCAGAGATTTAAGATCTATGATTTTCAATTTGTCCCTACCTTCCATAGCTTAAGGTGTTTTTCCAATAACTGATACTTAGTCATACCCTTTATGATTTTAGTAGACTTTAAACCCTTTTTTTTTCTTACTTTGCCTGTTCATTAAGGTCTGGAACTAAAGGCCTTGTTAGTGAATAACCTGTGCCTTAATACCTCTAAACCAAATAAGGTGCTACTACCAAATTTAGGTAGATAAATAACTTAGCTAGTGGTATGCATGTTGCTATGGGTTGTGATTCATGTGATGCTCGTTCATGAGCATTGGTGGCTTTAGTACCACCATTGAGATCATTTTTGGGATTAATTGGCCCTTTACCTATGTCAACATGCTCATGTGCCCTTTATCTTTCAGATTAATAGACAATAGATTAGTTAACTTTGCTATTTGAGCGTGTAATTCCTCGTTCTTTCAAAGCATTTGTTCTTAAGACCCCTTATACATGACCTTTAACTGTTCAATATAAGCTTGATGGTCATTTTCCATGGCTCTTTGATAGTTGCAAGTACTATATCAACGATGAATGGTAGATTCCATGTTAAGGACCTTACACTTTAGATTATTGCCAAATTAGACTTTTATGATATGTCATGAATATATTTGATGAGATAATGATAAGGATGCATTAATGGCAGTAAGTGATTATTGACATGAGTAAATGAATAAACCAATAAAAGAATTGAGATAGTTATGCATATGTAAGAGGGATAATTGGATTGTAGTACAGCTTCACCAATAGTGTCATTCATTAAAGAAATAAAATATTTAATTTACACATGATTACATCTGAAAATTTCTAACATAATTACGTTGTCTAATCATGTGTACCAATAAATGCAACAACTCTTGTCATGGTCTCTAATAGGCATGATATCTTATATCAAGGACCTAGCCACCTCGATCATGTTATCAAACCCTATTAGGTTACTAAATTTACTGAGTGAAACAACGATTGTGGTCTTGATAATTTTGATGCACCTGATCGACCATCTATTGCCATTCTCATTATTGATGCTTTAAAGCTCTCATTAGCTCTTCAATATGGTTCTGACAAGTTTGTAGGGATTGTTCTAAGTCTTGAATTTTGAGTGTTAGGACTTCATTTTATCCTGCCTACTCTCAAGTCTTGCACTTGACGTTTGAGATGTTTGTTTCTTTTCTAATAGGTCAATGCAAGGGCATGAGCCTTAACGCACTTTTCTTTATTAACCATGGCTTTTTCTTTCCATTGATTCAGCTTTTTATTAACAACAACAAACTCTACTTCCCACTCAACTGATGACTTACTAACACACTAGTATATGTTTCCTTTTTGGAGTGCCAAAGTGTTTCTATAAACTTTTAGGATTCTTCTTGATATGGTCTCTTTCTTTGACAACCTGATTCACCTTGCCTTCTCAGAGGTAGAGGTCTATTTCTCACTAATTATTTTCCTTCTTTAAATAGGTGATTTCTATGGTAAAAGCTCCTTTTCTTGTTCGAACTCCTACTTAACCAGTTTTATCTTAAAAGTAGATTGGTCGATCGAGACTTAGGTTGTCCCAACATTGGGTAGTCGCAAGGTGTCATTAATGCATCGAATCCTCCACTCATCATACCCTGGAGTCACATCTTTTCCTCGCTAGTATCTCTCCATGCAATGAACCTTTCTCCAAGCATGGAAGGTTGCTTCGACTTTTGATTTGTATTTGGCTTCACCATATTCAAAGTCCTAGTGCTTGAGGTCTTGAAAGAATGTGATGAATTGCTGGCATTGAAACTATCATGAAACTAAGAGAGATGCATAGCTAGTGCTTCCCTATAAAACCATAAGTGGCACAAAACTATAATCCCTGTATCTACATATGATTGATTGACGAGACATCCATAGAGCCTTCCATGTAAATGTTTTTCCTTTGAGATTTTGAAACTTTATGACTCACTATTACTTTGACTTATCTTGGGGCCATTCTTTTTCAAGGACTTTGGAGAAAAGGTTAAAGTTAGGAAAAAAGTGCAACATTCTCTTCTCTTTAACTTTGAAATGATTAACAAGCAAAATGTGAAGAAGCCGAGCACATCCGATGAGTTGACTTATTCTCGTTTTCTTGCAAAAGTTGAGGGCTCAAATGGTCTTAGCAATAATTGTATGTGCAGGGTTGAAATTGTAGCTCAGCTAAAAGAAGAAATCCACTACTACCACCACCACATAGCCCAATGTCTTTGAGAATAGGACTGGCCCGTATATTGCCAAAGCATAGATATCCTAAAGTCTTTTAGCATTAGTGATACTCACCATTGTTTAGACTAGCCCAAGAAATGCACTCGCTTCCTTTTCATCTTGATAGGGTTATCAATCCATGATTTTTTAGCTCCAAGGATCTAAGCTAACCTCTTTTTGAAAAGAGGAAGCCATAGCACTTTGCAGTATATCCTATCAAACTTGGTTCTCTCAATGTTAAGCAATGCAGTGTATTCATCGACGATAGGGACATCCTTTTGATTAAATGTGAAGCATCGATATGCCAAATTCCAAAACTTTAAGGCTACATATAACAAGCTAACATCTAACTAAACCTAGCTATATCCCAATATTTCTTTATGAAGGACTCCTTCTTGACGTATCCTAAGTGGCCCAAATGTCTTTTTGCTTTTGATAATCATTCTGTCAGTACCTAATCTTAACCTTTTCGTATGTTGTTGAGACATAACCAGGCTTGAAGTCATCACCTTTTTCACATAATTGACCTTCTAACCATGTTCTAACTTCTTCAAAAAGCTTGAGAACAAAGATGGACTATTGCTCCATGACATACACCCCTTGTTTAACACTGAACCATTAGCCAATTATCCCATGATGATGATTATGATGAAATGATGCAAGTAATCTAAAAAAAACAATAAGGGAATAGGTTAGTGATAAAACAATGATAATAAAAAAGAAAAAGGAACAAAAGAATGGAAATGAAAATAAATCATAGAAATTACCCTAACAATAGGCACTATGATGGCCAAGAGTGAACATAATAGTTGCAAATATTATGACAAGTGTACACGTATAGTATGACTGTGCATTTGAGTTGACATTCACTTTTATTAAGGTGATACAATACCTTATAGGGATAAAAACTAAACAACTAGGCTGTGACATTTGTCCATCACCATCTACTTAAAGTATGTGTTAAACTAGAGGACAACATGATGACTTATTTAGGGCCTTGTAGATGATGTCATTCACTTGTCATCAATAATTTATTAATGAGGGTTAGCCATCAATCGAGCAACATAATGGCATGCCTTAATGGAAAAAAATGAAACATGAGATGTCTGTTAGGACATGAAATGACAAACATAGGTGACAATGTTTGTTCATCATCACTTACATAGCTATGGTGCATAAAAATAAAGGTAAGAAGTGTTTCCATGAGTGTGCTTAGTCTCTAGGTTTTTCTAGTAAGATTCTGGTATAGTTTAACATGGTTTGTCTCATAGGGTTCATTATATGGGTTTGTGTTGACATCTAGATCAATATCTGAATTACTACTCTATTCAATAAGGACAACTAAACAAGTTTGATCTAATGGATGTACTTTTTTGTGTAAATGCAGAGGGTTACTTATGAGAGACATAGGCAATTTTACACCCCAAAAGTTCTTGATATGCCTATGCAAAAGGTTACTTATAAAGGCAGATAACTTACTTCTTCCTAATATTTTGGGATCCTAATCCCACCATGGAGTTTGGTGAGAATTGAAAGCAAATGCAAGTGCATAGTTTGTGTAGAAGAAACAATCAAACTTTTTGTTTGCCCTTTATCATTTTATTTACCAAATTAGTATTTATTTAGGAACCAAGCTATCCCTAACAATTATAAGACAAATGATCACTGAATGTAAAAGATTAGTAGACAAAATGGAGGAGATTATAGTTAAATAATGATAAAAAATTAAGGGATCCAAGAACTAGTAGTAAATGGCTAGTCAAAGGCCTAACTCCCTAAATATGTCCTAATGGAGTTGCCAAGCTATCGTGATGTGCCCTGGCACAACACCTAAATCGCTCGGATAGTGACGCGAGTGACTAAAAAGTGTATGCCTTTGGTTTATTCATTAATTAGGACATGGATTAGGCATGGTGAAATGTTAGTGAAGGGAAGGACAATCAAAGAAATCACTTTTCTAACTAGTCTTAGACAAACACCACGTAATGGCTAAAGACTTAGAGTTACCACCAATCATTAAGGCTAGGAATGATCGAATGCCTATTTAAAATGATATTATAAGTTATGAAACTCAAAACTTTGATTTCAAGGTCTACGAGGTCCAGAGATTCATCGATCAGTTTAGGAGTTAGTTGTACATGGTGAAGGATTAGTACCCTTACAATGCTCGAAATCAATACTTGTTAACCATGTTTTACATTGGTTTTAGTTTTGTTAGTTTTGACTTGTCATTATTTTGGTATAACCCCCTTTTAATACATGAATTTTGTATGAAAATTGTAAATCTAGCATTAAGAAAAACTAAATCCCGATGCACCCTGGAGATACGAGGAACATTGGGATTTTTTTTTTTGCAAAAATGATCTCTGGTTTTAATTTTGAAAATTGTATATTTCATGTTTAGCATTGGAAAGATACTGACATAGAACATTGCTTCATAATTTTTAATAGTGATTCGGAAATATTAATGCACAATAGAGACCACAAAGGAAAACTTGTTAGCAAGACAGAAAAATATAGTAATATTGCATAAAAAAAAACACATAAAAGCATAAACAATGAGCAATAGTCGAAATATATCTTGTAATTTTTATTATTATTAAGGAATAACCAAAATGACAACTTTGAGACACGTTTGGACTCAGTGGTTAGTTGAGGTATTAAAAAATGTTTTTGATAAAAGGTCAAGAAGTCCAAGGAGAGAATTTTGATTTTTTACGTAAAAAATGAGATTTAAGTGTCCCATTGAAAGATGGGATTAGAGTGTCCCCAATAGTAAAAATTTTTGTGATTTTTGAAATTTGAAAGTTTGTAAAAACAAGGTTGGAGTATCCCCTCGAAGCATAGGTTAGAGTATCCCAAAAGATGAAAGTTTTAGGATTTTTTAAAAAAGAAATATTTTTCTTTGGAAATAGTTATTTTAAAATTAAAATTGGTAATTCGACTAAAAGATAAGATTGAGTTTTTGTTTGGCCTTGATCCAAGCCTTATGGGACCCATTTTGTGATACTCGACTTCATAGGGAATTAATGGGATGCGTTTTGAGACATTTGAACATTTTGAAAAAGTAGTTTGAGAAATTAGTCTAATTTTTAGTCCAAAAATAGGGGACAGCATTGCATTGTTGCCATTCTCGAATTTGTTTTGGTTTATTTGAGGGCGTTAAGAGGTAAACAAGGTACCATTGGAAAGGTAACCGGATAAGGGTTAACTAAAAATATCCTAAAAATCCCAAAAAGTCACTTTCCAGGTGGAATTAATTTTTGAAGTTGGGTTTGCTTTGACACTGGCAGTGTGTGCAGGTGAAACGGTGTAACAAACTTTGAAAAATCCCCCTGACCTAGTTCAAAATCGTTAAATCACATATGATACCTTTTTGAAAAGGAAATTTCATGAAATATTTTGGGAAAAATATGTTAAAAATCTAAAAAATCATTTGGAGGGCTAAAATCACCCAAAAAGAATGTAAGTCATTGATTCTAAGGTTCCAATTAGCAAAGGTTCAAAAAATCATCTCCCTTATTTAGAATGATTTGAAGGGAAACAAGACACCATTAGAAAGGTATTCGATGCCCTTTATGGGAAAAATGTCAAGAAATCCTAGAAAAATGTTTTAAGGCTCAAAATTGATTTTTCAAGTCATGACTACAGTGCTAGTAGAGCAAAACAGGGGAGCTTTTTTGGAATTTGGTGTCCTAAGACTAGGCTCAGGTTATAGACATTTGAATGTTTGTAACAAAAAGGGTCAATGACTTCACAAGTTCATTTGCACAATCCCAGAGTAATTTAGGATGATGGAGCAACCCATTGCCAAAGTCACTAGTAAGTGTATTAGACCTCAAAATTAAGGCATAAACACTTTAAAACAAGTAAAAAGGCTACTTATTTTAAAAATCAAAATATTTGACCCCATTTAACAATGAACTCGACATGGAAAGCATGATTTTTCTCCAAGATTAGAGGACCAATTAGTGAAATCATTAAATATATGTTAATCTCCATTTATTGGAAGTAATATAGGCTTAACTTAGGGATCTTTTGAAAATCAAATTTACATGAAAATGAACATGAATAGCATATTTAGACAAAACATGAAAATAGTGAAAAAAATATGAAAAAAATGACTAACATGATTTATGAAAATGTTGGCTTCATGAATGACATCAAGAATCATGCCATGGAAGATGATATGAACGTGTTCAAACAAAGAAAAACGTGCTAGAATTTTTATAAAACATTAAAAATATGATTTTAAGACAAATCAAGCATATAAGCATAGTAGAACATAGTAAAAGAGTCAATGTGGCAGCAACAATCCTAAATCTCCCATAAACATACCATAAAATGCATGAATCCCAAAAAAGGTGTCATGGTCACATGGATTTTGGCTTAGTTAAATGATACAACTGCAAAAGGAACGTAAATGAATGGAAGAGTAGGAAATATACCAAAGGCTTGGAAACCTAGCTAGTGATGTTGAGTAGAAAGGTCTTTAGACTTATTGCTTACTTTTTTCCCTTAATTTTTGTATTAGTTAGTAAGAAAAGAATGAAAACAAAGGTGGATGGAAGATTTGAGAATGTAAATGAAGGAAAGGAAAGATTTTTAAAGGTTTTTTGCTGGTAATTTGGAGGAGCTATGAAAATGAAAAGTAATTTTGGTTTTTTATGGCTAAGAAGTGTTTTTCTTTTTTTAAGAGTGTAAGAATGTGTTGTTGCCAGCCAAAGTTGGCTCATTTATACCAAAATGCTTAGCCAAAGCTTTAGGAGCCAAACATAAAGGTATTATGGCATTTTTTCTATGCAAAACATATTATACTGAGCTAGCCAAAATTGTTGTTGGTATAACAGCAAAAGTGGTGAAGCAGAAAGGTTAAAGGACTATACAGATGGAGAAATGCCAATTATGCCCCCAAACAAACCATGTTTTCTATATAAATGTCTAATTTTGTAGTTATTTTAGCCCTAAAAAATTCAATAATAAATCTAATGTTGAGGCCTAGTTTGATTTGATGATTTTGGTGCTAAAAGCATGACCAAATTGGATTTTTAAATCAATGGTGTAAAGGCAAAAAAAATGGCTCGAATTAGGTAAAATGCCTGTCTATATTAATGCATAGAGCAATTTTTCAAGACATAAAGCTCTATATCAATGTAAAAAGCAAATTTCGCCTTTTAGTCTTGAGACTACTGGCCAATATTGATACCACAAAGGCTATATCGATATTCCCACTTGTGTATCGATACATTTTGCCTAAAAATCATGATTTTAGCTACAACATAAACCTTTATCGATACAACAGCAGAAACTTGTATCAATAAAACCACCCTTGGTATCAATATACCACCTTAATTATCGATACTATGTCCTTTTTGCATAGATACAAATAATAAGATTTTTCAATTTTGATGACGTGGACCTTGTATCGATACCTAGTTGCTATGTATTGAAACTTGCATGCAAAAATATGGATTTTTCATACCTTTGTCTCTTCAAACACCTCACTTTAATTAGGACTGAAGTAAAATGATCTATGCTCTTCCACGTGACTCTGATGATGCCTCGAAGGGCCAAAACATGATGATGTATCTGTGCATTAATGAATAACATCTTTTTAAATTTTTTTAACATAGTTCCCAAGCATTTCAAACCTTCCCTAAAAAAATCTTTTATTTTTTATTTTATTTTATTACCTTCTAATTAAGTCCCAATATGTAATAAATTAGCCTGAGAAGAGAAATGGGTGTATTTCATCTAAAAGTCTCCAATTGAGCACCATTTATTTGAAAATAGCTTGAACAAAGTGGGGTGTCTACACATCAAAATCATGCAAAATCACCCTCAATCAACCAACCGACTCGTGATTTGCACAAAATATAAAATGGCTAACCCTAGATCTAGTATTTCCATGGTGGCTAACCATGACTTAAGCTTAATAGAATATGATTTCACCTTAAAGTCATATGATCTCATCTCTAATCACTAAGATCTAAGCTCATTTCAACTTGAAACAACTAAACCTGGTTAGATCAAAATGGTTGAATTTGAGATCTTATATTCTTTGGTGATCGAACAAACTAGATCTTATCAATAACATGATTTCAATTTTAATTCAACATGTAATCATCAAATCATGCCTTAATCACATTAAAAAATAAGCTAAATTTGGCTTAAATCGAGAATAAAAAATCATATCATCAAGATCAAAAATGATTAAATCATAGAGACTAAATAGTCAAGCTAGTCAAACTAAGCCTAAGCACCATTACACATTATTCAAGCAATAAATCATTTAAGTATGAAAAATACCTAATCAAGTTTCCTTTTTCTAGAAAATTTAATAGAAAATTCTAGATATTAAGCTAAGCACTTTTTTCAATAAAATGAATGTAGACAAACATTAATAGCTACACACTCGTATTTATAGGCTAAATGTTAGTGAGATAATCCTAAATCACCTTAAAGTCAGACAAGGCTAAGTACTGACCTTCCTAACAAATTAGAGTGAAATGACCTTAATGCTCATTTAATTAGATAAGCAAAATTTCCCATATTTATCACATAATAATTTGGCCAAGCTTATCTTATCAATCATGAAATGTTCTCATAAAAGTGTAATTAAATACTCTTTTCTATAGAAAAAAATCCCTTAATGACTTGCTCTAGAAAAATTTAGAATTTCTTATCCCAAACTTGAACCTATCAAATTATACTTTTGTGAATTCATGGCACTTCAATTCCTAAGCCCTTTTATGACCTGATCTCGATTATACTTTGCTGACTTAAAAACTATATTCAATTTTTTTTTGGTGTAATCAATTTTGAAATTCAAGCTATGGAACTCTTCCAATTTAAAGCTCTAATTCTACGCAATAATGTTAACTTTTATAGTTGATTTTTACCTTTTGTTAACTTTTAATTTTGACATTTAAAATGAGTCTCTTTTTCATTCAACCTCCATAACCATTTTAATCACTTCAAGAGACATATACTAGCCAACTTTTGTCATACTAGGATTTTCAAGAACTAAGTCTTAATTTTCCAAATTCAACATTTACCTCTTAAATCAAATAATTAAGCTCAAATGCCTTATGTCATTAAACTAAGCCCATGGAAACATTATGAAACCTTAATTAGACCATACTATCCTCAATAACTTATTTGAAAGGATCCAAACTAAGATAATTCCAATCAATCCTTGGAGAATGGCAAAAAGTCAATTAAAGGCCTAGAGAAAGTAGGGTATATAGAATAGGTAAATAAACATCTTTTTTATTATAAACTTGAATGAAGTTATTGTAGAGACTGTAGGGTGATACTGGGGGAGAGTGTAGCTATACAACATTAACTTTAGCTTCAAATGTTCATTTTAGAAAATGTTAAGCGGTACTATCTCATATATGTTAGGTCTTGGATTTCATGTGATCATATATTTAAAGTAAGCCTCTCTAACTAGCAAGACATGTCTTTGACATTAGAGATTAAATAATGGAGATTAAAAAAAGACACATAAGCATCTTCATGGATAGATTAACCATTGAAGCTAATTGGAAAGCTATTGTCGACTCTATTGTAACGTGGAATAAGATGGTTGATTGCATTAGATAGATTTCTATGGTGGAACTTGGTGAATATAAAGGTATGACACTATACCATAGGGCCAAATCTTGATGGAGTGAGAAAGTACAAACATCCATTATGAACAACTAAATTTACTATAGAAACTTAGGGAAAAGATGGGATATAGAAACTTTATGCATAAGATAGGACCTTTTAAGGTTAATCATAGAAAAAAGACTACAAAGGTGATAGCTTTAAACGTAATTCCTATTGAGGTTTGGAAATGCCTTAATGAGTTTAGGTTTGTATGGTTGATGAACTTGTTAAACCATATTTAGCAAAGTATTAAGATACATAATAAGTATAGGAAAAGTGCATTAGTGCCTTTATATAAAAGCAAAAGCCACATTTAAGCTTACTCAAGTTACAGAGGCACGGAATTATGAATCATATACTATGAAAATTTCGTAAAGATTATTGAGCAACGCTTACGACAACATGCAAAGATTATGGAAAATTAATTTGCAATTTGTTTCATGCTAGGACAATCCATCATGGAAGCAATTCACATCTTATGAAAATTTATTGAAAGGTTTCATGCATCTGATTAATATTTAAATAGGGTTTTTATTGATTAAGAGAAATCTTATGACACATTACCTAAATAAGTTCCTAGGTGGGCTTTAATCAAGAAAAAAGTCCCTCTCAAATACGTTAATATAATGTGAGATTGTACAAGGGAATATAAACAAACATTAGAACTTGTAGACTGACAAAGGAATTTTTTATTACAATAGGGGTGCACTAAGGATAGACATTGAATCCTTTTCTCTATAGTAATAGATGAAAGAATAAAAAGCATTCAAGATGAAATACCATGGTGTATGCTATTAGTAAATAAGATTGTATTTGTTGATGACAGTAAATAGGCTAATACTAAATTAGGATTGTAGAGACAAAAACAAAAAACTAAGGGGTTTAGATTAAACAAATTAAAGATTGAGTATATAAAGTGTAGGTTTAAGAAAAGATAGAATAACAATCAAATAAAAATAATAGTTAATGTTTAAGCAATACAAGTAACGAAGTGTTTTAAGTACCTAAGGGTAATAATTTTAAAAGATGGAGAAAATGGAGATGTTAACCAACAATCAAAGCTAAATGTGTTGTAAATATTTTTGTAAATGAAATAAGAACATATTTACTTAATTATAGGGCTAAGTTATGATAGCTTGATTTGAAGACCTAAATTAGTTTGATTAGATTCCATATCTTTTGTATGTTTGTGTGTAGTTGTATATATTTACCTATTGTACTACCTGAATAAAATAAAGGTGAAACCCTTTTTTTATTCTATGGTTTTAGATTAGTGAACCATTTATCTATTATTCTATTTTTTGAGTTACTTCTTCTATAAGAAATAAATCAAATTGATGTAGGATTAAAGGCAATTACAATTTTTTTTGCGATATTTGTAACATGTCATGCCATTCATCTTTTTTTTTCATAATGCTAGTGCATCTTGATTAAAAAACATCTAGAAGACAAATTGGTGCTTTAACTAATATTGCATCAAATTTTTTTCTCATTTAAATGGCATGTAAGTTAAATTTGTAGACAACTTATTTTGTTCAGGCCCTAATTTACTTGGTCCCTATTTTAGAGGTTAAGTGGAGTTTCTAGGTTTAGATATTCTCGAATGAGTTATAAATGATAGAAAAGTCCAATTAAAGTGTTGGTTGGTTTCCATGGGCTTAGTTTAACATAATAAGGTATTTGGGCTTAATTATTCGATTTAGAGGGTAGATGTTGGATTTGGAAAACTAGGGCTCTGTTCTAGAAAATTAGAGAGCGTTAAAAGTTGACTGGCATTGTCTTGTAAGGAGATTAGAATGGTTATTGATGACATTAAGATAGAAATAAGACTTGTTTTAGAAGTTTAAATCAAAAGTCAAGTTAGTGACCAAGGTCAACTTAAGGAAAAGTCAATTATAAAAGTCAACTTTATAGGCTAGAGTTAGATCTAAAAATTGGAAGAGTTACACAACTACAATTTCAAAATTGATTACACTAAAATGAAATTGAACATAGACTTTAGGTTAAAAAAGTGTAATTGGGACTAGGTCATGAAAGGACCTTATGAATTTAAAATGTCGAGATTTCTCGAGGGATTAATCTGAGAGGTCTGAGATAGAAAACTTAGATTTTTCTGGAGAAAGTCTTTAGGGCACATTTTTGCTATAGGATGGAACATTCAATTACACTTTTATATAGACAAATCATGATTAATTGAATGGCATAAAATGTTGTACAAGATTAGTGTAGAACATAGCCTTGGCCGAATTTCCCATCTGATCAATGGGCCACATTTTAATCATCTATTCATTAGTAGCACTAAAGTAATTTCCCATAAGTTAACTAGGAGGTTGATGATTAAGCTAAAATCACCTAAGGGTGATTAAAGCATGAGTCATGAACTTATAGGCTTATAAGTAAGGGTTGTCATCCATAATTTTATAACTTTTAAACACTTAGCAAATATTAGAAAATCTAGAATATTCTTTTGTCTCTTACGCTCTCATTTTTTTTAGAAAATCTAGAATATTCTCTTACTTTTCTCTTTAATTTCAATTTAATTTCATGATTAAAATGTTTAATTCATTCTTCTGGATGCTTAATTGAGTTTCAACCAAGGTGTTTTCATGATTTATAACATTTAGCCATCTTGAATCTTGATGCTATGGTGTTTTGATTTGATTTTGAGCTATGATTTACTTGTTTTCTTGTTACGCCAAGCAAGACTAAGTGGTTAACTACTGCAATTTAACTTGAAATCATGTTTAACTAGCTTAATCCAGGTCTAAAGATGGAGATTTCTTTAGATTTTAGGTTTGGTTTAGCTTAGGTGATGATACCTTGATGAAACTTTGATGAATCAAGATAGGCTGAGCTTGAACAAGCTAAAACATAGATTTAATTTGATGAAATTACAAGTTTACATTTTCAATTGTTGAGCTTAAATGATTAAAAGCATGCTTTAATTGTTAATCATGTTTGATTGAATTAAATCCATGTCTTTTCTCTTATGCATGATTTTTGAATAATGAAAATTAATGAATAGATAAGCATGATTGTCTTGAGATAGATTCAACTATGTTGAATTTATGTTTAGAATAGGTCCTGTGGATGATTAGTCACTTGAACTATAGGATAGCATTCTACATGTTTGATAAAATGCACGTTAGCGTGTTTAAGATGTGTAAAAAACATTATTTTTCTCAAAAGATCCCCCAAGGGTCGATCTTGGTTCACTTAATAAATGGGTGAGTTAAGGTTTAATTGTGTTTAATATGTTCTTCTATGAATAACTTGGGGATATGAAATAAAATAGCTCGATTGGAGCAAATAAAAATATTTTTTAAGTGTAAAAATTATGTTTTATTGAATCCAAATTTGGTAAGCCTTGATGTGGGTCATTACGTGATATTTAGGTGAATCAAATTATATTGTTTAGAGTCACTATAAATACTGGTTTCAGCACAGAAGTGAGTGGCATTTGTATGCCTCTTACTTGTTAAGAATAAATAATAATGAATAAAAGCGATAAAAGCAGAGAAATTCGTATGACTCCAAAGCATATCGCTAATGTTGAAAAACATAGTTCTAGGTCATGGCACTAATAAGTCTTTGTTGATTCATCATATATATGACATTTCTAGAGTTTATTTGGTCTCATTGCTAGACATTCAAATGTTTGAAAATGTGTTTTAAAAATTTGACAAAAGCTACAGGATAAGAAGTTATGTCAAAGCTACTGTTGTAGTCTAGCATAGTAGTCTCATAAAAAAGATAGATTTTGATTAGGCTATAGCCCTTAAGATTGTTTATTATTATTTTTCCTATAATTCTTATTGATAAGGCTGTGTAATAAGCTTTCAAAACATTCCATTTCCTAATCAGATGAATACAGAAAAATCTTGGAACTTGAGCTATGGCTTTATTTCAACCTGATCAGTCTTACAAATAGTTTTTGATGAACATAATCATTTTAAAGTATCTTTCACATGTTTTTACATACAAGTAGAATGAATAAGCTTTCCAAGAATGTATGGCTCATTTGGTTGGTATTCCAAATGAATCATGAAGAAAATTTGAGAGGCAAGTGGGTCAGACATGCTAGACATGTTATGTGATGCAATAATGTCCTAATTTTCTACCATTTTTTGAATATTTTAATGTTGGCATATAGTGAATCAGCAATCATAAAATTTAGTTTGGTGATTTTTTATAATACAAACAATCTAAAACAAATTAAAGAGCTTTAAAGGCCAAATCTATCCTATCATAATGTGCCCTCAAGGTTCTCGCGGATCAATGGGCTCGTGCGACTTAAAATATTTTTCTCACTTAGGAATATCTTCTTGACTGAGACTTTTCCTTCACAACGTGATGAGAATGAGAAAGTACAGATTCTCGACTTATGGCATAATGAGGGGGATCATAAGATGAATCACTCATCTTATTGGTATCAAATAACTATCATGAGATGGCCAGCGCTTAGAGACGCCATCGATCATTTTAGGCTAGGCATGACCAGATGCCTATTGAAACCTATGTTTTGAGTTAGAAACTCAAAATATCGATCCTATGTTCTATGTAGTACAAAGATTAGTCATTTGGGTTTGGGAGTTGGTTATGCATGATGAAGTACGAACCTCTTCATGATGCCCAAAATTGGTACCTTACTAGCTATACCTTTTCTCAATTTCAATTCTTTCGATCTTACCTCATCACTATTTCGATATACCTCTCTTTTAATGCATGAATCTTATAGAAATACAAATCCAAGTTTTGATGAAAAAGATTTAATCTCATATATGCCCCGAAGAGATAGGGAATATAGAGATTTTTATAAAAATGACCTCTAGATTTTACTTTGAAAAATGGAATATTCCACTTTAGGCACTAGAGAGATACCCATGTGGAATATTACCCTTAGTTTTATTTGAAATGATTGAAAAACCTGAATGCAAATAATCATCACAAAGAAATCATGTTAATAAGGCAATAAATGAGGTAACATAACATGGATCATTTAATGCAATGATAAAGAAAAGGGATAGACTATT
>JAQSVH010161547.1:0-20215 GCA_029448705.1 Adansonia digitata | reverse complement strand
ATTTGATTTTAAAAAATGGTGGGAAGTGAAGTTTTTCTTATGAAACAAAAACATCAATTCATTTATCTCAATGAGGAGAATGAGTTTATGGTGTCCAATCATGATAAAAAGGAGATTATTATGTGAATCCGTGTTTATCCTAACTTATAGACGAACTTTGATTCTAGAAATGGTGGGAGGAAAAGTTTTTCTTATGAAACCAAACCATCAATATCATCTATCCTGATGAGGAAAATGTGTTTATAGTGCTCAATCATGAAAATAAAGGAGATTTTTTGTCAATCCATGTTTGCCCAAATTAACATACGAAAGTTTATTCTATAAAATGGTGGAGAGTGAATCTTTTTGTATGAAACAAAAGCATCAATGTCATTTATCCTAATGAGTAGAATGAGCTTATGGTGCCCAAACATGAAAAGAAATGAGATTATTATGTGAATCCGTGCTTGTCCTAATTGACAGACAAACTTTGATTCTAAAAAATGGTTGAAAGAAAAGCTTTTCTTATGAAACCAAAGCATTAACGTCATTTATCCTAATGAGGAGAATGAGTTTCTGGTTTCTAACCATGAGAAAAAAGAGATTATTACATGAATCAGTGTTTATCCCAATTAACTGACAAAATTTGATTCTAAAAAATGGTGGGAAGTGAAGTTGTTCTTATAAAACCAAAGCATCAATTCATTTATCCTAATGAGGAGAATGAGTTTATGGTGCCCAATTATGAAAAAAAAGGAGTTAATTCGTGTTTATCCTAATTGATAGATGAACTTTGATTCTAAAAATGGTAGGAAGTAAAGCTTTTCTTGTGAAACTAGAGCATCAATTCAAATGAGGAAAATGAGTTTGTGGTGCCCAATCAAGAAAAGAAAAAAGATTATTGTGTGAATCCGTGCTTATCCCAATTGATAGATGAACTTTAATTCTAACAAATGGTGGGAAGACAAGTTTTTCTTATGGAACGAAAGCAACAATTCATTTATCCCAATGAAAAGAATGAGTTTATGGCACCTAATCATAAATAGAAAGGAGATTATTATGCGAATCTGAGTTTTTCCCAATTGAAAGAGGAACTTCAATTCTAAAAATGGTGGAAAGTGAAGCTTTTTTTTATGAAACCAAAGCATCGATTCATTTATCCTAATGAGGAGAATGAGTTTATGGTGCCCAATCATGAAAAGAAAGGAGATTATTATTTGAATCTATGTTTATCCCAATTGATAGACGAACTTTGATTCTAAAAATGGTGGGAAGTGAATTTTTCTAATGAAACAAAAGCATCAATTCATTTGTCCTAACGAGAAGAATTGGTTTATGGTGCCCAATCATGAAAAGAAAGAAGATTATTGTGTGAATTTGTGCTTATCCCAATTGACTTATGAACTTTGATTCTAAAAAATGGTGAGAGGAGAAGTTTTTTGTCTAAAATGAAAGCATCAATACATTTGTCCCAATGAAGAAAATGTGTTTAGGGCACCCAATCATAAATAGAAAAGAGATTATTTTGTGAATCCGTATTTATCCTAATTGAGAAATAAACTTTAATTATAAAAATGATGGAAAGTGAAGCTTCTTTTATGAAACCAAAGCATCAATGTCATTTAACCCAATGAGTAGAATGAGCTTATGGTGCCCAAACCTGAAAAGAAAAGAGATTATTATATGAATCCATGCTTGTCCTAATTGACACACGAACTTTGGTTCTAAAAAACAATTGAAAGGAAAGTTTTTCTTATGAAAAAAAAGCATCAATGTCATTTATCCCAACAAGGAGAATGAGTTTATGGTACCTAATCATGTAAAAAAAAGATTATTACGTGAATCCGTATTTATCTTAATTGACAGACAAAATTGACTCTAAAAACTGGTGGGAAGTGAAGTTTTTCTTATAAAACCAAAGCATTAATTCATTTATCTCAAGGAGAAGAATGAGTTTATGGTGCCCAATCATGAAAAGAAAAAAGATTATTACATGAATCTGCATTTATCAAAATTGATAGATGAGCTTTGATTCTAGAAATTATGGGAGGAGAAGTTTTACTTATGAAAAAAAGCATCAATGTCATTTATCCTAATAAGTAGAATTTGTTTATGGTGCTCAATCATGAAAGGAAAGGAGATTAAGGTGTCAATCTGTGTTTGTCCAAATTGACATACGAAATTTTATTCTATAAACTAGTGGAGAGTGAATCTTTTTGTATGAAGCCAAAGCATTAATGTCATTTATCCCAATAATTAGAATGAGCTTATAGTGCCAAACATGAAAAGAAAAAAGATTATTATGCGAATCAGTGCTTGTTCTAATACACATGAACTTTGATTCTAAAAAATGGTTGAAAGAAAAGCTTTTCTTATGAAACCAAAGTGTCAATGTCATTTATCCCAACAAGGGGAATGAGTTTATGGTTCCTAGTCCTGAAAAAAAGGAGATTATTATATGAACCCGTGTTTATCCTAATTGACTGACAAAATTTAATTCTAAAAAATGGTGAAGTTTTTCTTTTGAAAGCAAAGCATCAATCATTTATCCCAATAAAGAGGAGTTTATGGTGCCTAATCATGAAAAGAAAAGAGATTATTACATGGATCCATGGTTATGCCAATTGATAGACGAACTTTGATTCTAAAAATGGTTGGAAGTGAAGTTTTTCTTATGAAACCAAAGCATCAATTTCATTTATCCCAATTAATAGAATAAGCTTCCGGTGCCCAAACAATAAAAGAAAAGAGATTATTATGTGAATCCGTGTTTGTTCTTATTGACACACGAAATTTGATTCTAAAAAATGGTTGAAAGAAAAGTTTTCTTATGAAACCCAATCGTTAATGTCATTTATCCCAATGAGGAGAATGGGTTTACGGTTCCTATCATGAATAGGAAGGAGATTATTATGTGAATCCATGTTTATCCCAATTGATAGATGAACTTTGATTCTAAAAAATGGTAGGAGGAGAATTTTTACTTATGAAATTGATGCATCAATATCATTTATCCCAATGAGCAGAATATGTTTATAGTGGCCAATAATGAAAATGAAAAAGATTATTGTGTGAATCTGTGCTTGACCAAATTGACATACGAACTTTAATACTATAAAAAGTAGAGTGTGAAGCTTTTTTTATGAAACCAAAGCATCAATTTCATTTATCCCAATGAGAAAAATGAGCTCATGGTGCCGAAACATGAAAGAAAGAAGATTATTATATCAATACGTGCTTGTCCTAGTTGACACAGGAACTTCGATTCTAAAATGGTGAGAAGTGAAGTTATTCTTATGAAACCAAAGTATCAATTCATTTATCCCAATAAGGAGAATGCATTATGGTGCTCAATCATGAAAAGAAAGGAGATTATCACATGAATCTGTACTTATCTCAATTGACATATGAATTTTAATTCTAAAAAATGGTGGGGGAAGAAGTTTTTTGGCATCAATTCATTTGTCCTAATGAGGAGAATGAGTTTATGGCACCCAATCATAAATAGAAAGGAGATTTTATGCGAATCCATGTTTGTTCAAATTGACAGACGAATGTTAATTCTAAAAATGACAAAAAGTGAAGCTTTTTATATGAAACCAAAGCATTAATGTCATTTATCGCAATGAGTGGAACAAACTTGAGGTGCCCAAACATGAAAAGAAAAGGGATTATTATGGGAATTTGTGTTTGTCCTAATTGACACATGAACTTTAATTCCAAAAAAGGTTGAAAGAAAAGCTTTTCTTATGAATCCAATGCATCAATGTCATTCATCCTAATTAGGAGAATTAGTTTATGATTCCTAATCATGAAAAAAAGGAGATTATTACATGAATCCGTGTTTATCCCAATTGATAGGCAAACTTTGATTCTATAAATGATGAAAAGTGAAGTTTTTCTTCAGAAACAAAAGCATCAATTCATTTATCCCAATGAGGAAAATAAGTTTATGGTGCCCAAACATGAAAAGAAAGGAGATTATTACATGAATCCATGTTTTTCCCAATTGATAGACGAACATTGATTCTAAAAATAGTGAGAAGAGAAGTTTTTCTTTTGAAACCAAAGCATCAATATATTATCTCAATGAGGAGAATGTATTTATGGTGCCCAATCATGAAAAGAAAGGAGATTATTGTGTGAATCCATATTTGTCCAAATTAACATACAAACTTTAATTCTTTAAAATGGTGTAGAATGAAGCTTTTTGTATGAAACCAAAGCATGAATGTCATTTACCCCAATGAGTAGAATGAGCTTATATTGCTAAATAATGAAAAGAAAGGAGATTATTATCTGAATCTGTGTTTGTCTAAATCGATAAAAGAACTTTAATTCTAAGAGTAGTGGAAACTAAAGCTTTTTTATGAAACCAAAGCATCAATATCATTTATCCCAACAAGCAGAATGTGCTTATGGTGCCCAATCATGAAAAGAAAGGAAATTATTACATGAATCTATGTTTATCCCAATTGATAGAAGAACTTTGGTCGTAAAACATGGTTGAAAGTGGAGTTTTTCTTATGAAATCAAAGCATCAATATCATTTATGCTAATGAGGAGATTGAGTTTATGATGCCCAATCATGAAGAGAAATATGATTATTACGTGAATCCGTTTTTATCCCAGTTGACAGATGAAATTTGATTCTAAAAAATGATAGGAAATGATGTTTTTCTTATGAAACCAATGCATCAATTCATTTACCCCAATGAGGAGAATGAGTTTATGGCACCTAAGAATGAAAACAATGGAGATTATCTTGCAAATCTGTGTTTGTCCTAATTGACATATGAAATTTGATTATAAAATGGTGGAAAGTGGAGCTTTTTTATGAAACCAAAGCATTAATTCATTTATCCTTATGAGGAGAATGAGTTTATGGTGCCTAATCATGAAAAGAAACGAGATTATTTTATGAATCCATGTTTGTCCCAATTGACATATGAACTTTAATTCTAAAAATGGTGGAAAGAGAAGCTTTTTTTATGAAACCAAAGCATCAATGTCATTTATCCCAATGAGTTAGAACGAGCTTATGGTGCCCATACATGAAAAGAAAATAAATTATTATATGAATCCGTGTTTGTCCTAATTGACACACGAACTTTGATTCTAAGAAATAGTTAAAAGAAAAGCTTTTCTTATGAAACCAAAGCACAATGTCATTTATCCTAATTAGGAGAAATAGTTTATGGTTCCTAATCATGAAAAGAAAAGAGATTATTACGTGAATCTGTGGTTATCCCAATTGATAGATGAACTTTGGTTCTAAAAAAGGTGGGAAGCAAAGCTTTTATTATGAAGCCAAAGGGTCAATTCATTTATCCTAATGAAGAGAATGAGTTTATGGTGTCCAATCATGAAAAGAAAAAAAGATTATTGTGTGAATCCGTGCTTACCCTAATAAACATATGAACTGTGATTCTAAAAATTGGTGAGAAGAGAAGTTTTTTGTATGAAACGAAAGCGTCAATTCATTTATCCCAATAAGGAGAATGAGTTTGTGGAACCTAATCATAAATGTAAAAGAGATTATTAGGCAAATCCATGTTTGTCACAATTGATAGACGAACTTTAATTCTATTAATAATGGAAAGTAAAGCTTTTTTTAAGAAACCAAAGCATCATTATCATTTATTCTAATGAGTAAAACGCATTTATGGTGCCCAAACATGAAAAGAAGGAGATTATTATGTGAATCCGTGTTTGTCCTAATTGACACACGAACTTTGATTCTAAAAAATGGTTGAAACAAAAGCTTATCTTATCAAACCAAAGCATCAATGTCATTTATCCTAATGAGAAGAATAGTTTTTGGTTCCTAATCATGAAAAGAAAAGAGATTATTACGAGAATCTATGTTTAGCCCAATTGACAGACGAGCTTTGATTCTAAAAATGGTGGGAAGTGAAGTTTTTCTTATGAAACCAATGCATTAATTCATTTATCCCGATGAGGAGAATGGGTTATGGTGCCCAATGATGAAAAGAAAGGAGATTATTGTATGAATCCATGTTGATCCCTATTGATAGATGGACATTGATTCTAAAAATAATGAGAAGAGAAGTTTTTCTTGTGAAACCAAAGCGTCAATATCATTATCTTAATAAGGGGAATATATTTATAGTGCCCAATCATGAAAAGAATTGTCTAAATTGACATAGGAACTTTAATTCTGTAAAACAATGGAGAATAAAGCTTTTTGTAAGAAACCAAAGCATGAATGTCATTTATCCTAATGAGTAGAATGAGCTTATGTTACCAAATAATGAAAAGAAAGGAGATTATTATGTTAATCTATCTCTGTCTAAATTAATGAAGAATCTTTAATTCTAAGAATGGTGGAAACTAAAGTTTTTCTTATGAAACCAAAGCATCAATATCATTTATCCCAATGAGGTGAATGTGTTTATGGCACCCAATCATTAAAAGAAAGAAGATTATTACGTGAATTCATGTTTATCCCAACTAACAATGAACTTTGGTTGTAAAAAATGGTTGGAAGTAGAGTTTTCTTGTGAAATCGAAGCATCAATAGCATTTATGCTAATGAGGAGATTGTGTTTATGGTGCCCAATCATGAAGAGAAATGTGATTATTATATGAATTCATGTTTATCCTAGTTGACAGACGAAATTTGATTCTAAAATATAGTGGGAAGTGATGTTTTTCTTATAAAACCAATGCATCAATTCATTTACCCCAATAAGGAGAATGAGTTTATAGCGCTTAACAATGAAATGAATGGAGATTATTATGCAAATCCGTGTTCATCCTAATTAACATACGAAATTTGATTATAAAAATGTTGGAAAGTAAGCTTTTTTCTCAAAACCAAAGCATAATTTCATTTATCCTAATGAGGAGAATAAGTTTGTGGTGCCCAATCATTAAAAGAAACGAGATTATTTTGTGAATCCATGTTTGTCCCAATTGACATACGAACTTTAATTCTAAAAATGATGGAAAGAGAAGCTTTTTTTATGATACCAAAGCATCAATGTCACTTATCCTAATGAGTAGAACGAGCTTATGGTGTCTATAGATGAAAAGAAAATAAATCATTATGTGAATTCGTGTTTGTCCTAATTGACACACGAACTTTGATTCCAAGAAATGGCTGAAAGAAAAGCTTTTCTTATGAAACCAAAGCATTTCTTATGAAACCAAAGCATCAATGTCATTTATCCTAATATGGTTCCTAATCATAAAAGGAAAAGAGATTATTACATGAATCTGTATTTACCCAATTGATAGACGAACTTTGATTCTAAAAATGGTGGGAAGCAAAGCTTTTATTATGAAGCCAAAGGGTCAATTCCTTTATCCCAATGAGGAAAATGAGTTTTTGGTTTCCAATCATGAAAAGAAAAGAGATTATTGTGTGAATCCGTGCTTACCCAAATTGACATATGAACAGTGATTCTAAAAATGGTAGGAAGAGAAGTTTTTTGTATGAAACAAATGCATCAATTGATTTGTCCCAATGAAGAGAATGAGTTTATGGCACCCAAGTATAAATAGAAAGGAGATTATTAGGTGAATCCGTGTTTGTCACAATTAACAGGCAAACTTTAATTCTATAAATGATGGAAAGTGAAGCTTTTTTATGAAACCAAAGCATCACTGTTATTTATCCTAAGTAGAACGCGCTTATGGTGCCCAAACATGGAAAGTAAGGAGATTATTATGTGAATCCATGTTTGTCATAATTGACACACAAACTTTGATTCTAAAACATGGTTGAAACAAAAGCGTTTCCTATCAAACCAAAGCATCAATGTCATTTATCCTAATGAAGGGAATTAGTTTATGGTTCCTAATCGTGGAAAGAAAGGAGATTATTGCATGAATCCGTGTTTGGCCTAATTGATAGATGAGTTATGATTCTAAAAATGGTTGGAAGTGAAGTTTTTCTTATAAAACCAAAGCATCAATATCATTTATCCCAATGAGAAGAATGAGTTGATGGTGCCTAATGATAAAAAGAAAGAAGATTATTGTGTGAATCCATGTTTATCCCAATTGATAGGTGAACATTGATTCTAAAAACAGTGAAAAGAAAAGTTTTTCTTGTGAAACCAAAGCATCAATATCATTATATCAACGAGGCGAATGTATTTATTATGCCCAATCATGAAAAGAAAAGAGATTATTGTGTGAATCCATATTTGTCCAAATTGACATAAAACTTTAATTCTATAAAACGGTAGGGAATGAAGCTTTTTATATGAAACCAAAGAATGAATGTCATTTATCCCAATGATTAGAATGAGCTTATGTTGCCAAATAATGAAACGAAAAGAGATTATTATGTGAATCTATATTTGTCTAAATTGATAGAAGAACTTTAATTCTAAGAATAGTGGAAACTAAAGTTTTTCTTATGAAAGTAAAGCATCAATATCATTCATCCCACTGAGGTGAATATGTTTATGGTACCCAATCATGAAAAGAAAGGAGATTACTACGTGAATCTGTGTTTTATCCCAATTGACAGATGAACTTTGGTTACAAAAAATGGTTAGAAATGGAGTTTCTCTTATGAAATTGAAGCATCAATATCATTTATGCTAATAAGGAGATTGTGTTAATGGTGCCCAATCGTGAAGAGAAATGTGATTATTATGTGAATTCGTGTTTATCCCACCTGACAGATGAAATTTGATTCTAAAAAATGGTGGGAAGTGATGTTTTTCTTATGAAACCAATGCATCAATTCATTTACCCCAACGAGTAGAATGTGTTTATGGCACCTAATAATGAACAGAATGAAGATTATTATGCGAATTCGTGTTTGTCCTAATTGACATATGAAATTTGATTATAAAAATGATGGAAAATGAAGCTTTTTTGTAAACCAAAGCATCAATTTATTTATCCCTATGAGGAGGATGAGTTTATGGTGCCTAATCATGAAAAGAAACGAGATTATTTTGCAAATCCATGTTTGTCCCAATTGACATACAAACTCTAATTCTAAAACTAGTGGAAAGTGAAGCTTTTTTTATTAAACCAAAGCATCAATGTCATTTATCCCAATGAGTAGAACGAGTTTATGGTGCCCATACATGAAAAGAAAATAAATTATTATGTGAATCCGTGTTTGTCCTAATTGACACACGAACTTTGATTTTAAAAAATGGTTAAAAGAAAAGCTTTTCTTATGAAACCAAAGCATCAATATCATTTATCCCAATTTGGATAATAAGTTTATGGTTCCTACTCAAGAAAACAAAGGAGATTATTATGTGAATCCGTGTTTATCCCAATTGATAAACGAATTTTGATTCTAAAAATGGTGCGAAATGAAGTTTTTATTATGAAGCAAAAAGGTCAATTCATTTCTCCCAATGAGGAGAATGAGTTTACGGTATCCAATCATGAAAAGAAAGGAGATTATTGTGTAAATCCATGCTGACCCCAATTGACATATAAATTACGATTCTAAAAAATGATAAGAAGAGAAGTTTTTCATATGAAATGAAAGCATCAATTCATTTGTCGAATGAGGAGAATGAGTTTATGGCACCCAATCATAAATATAAAGGAGATTATTAGGCAAATCTGTGTTTATCACAATTGATAGACGAACTTTAATTCTATAAATAATGGAAAGTAAAGCTTTTTTTATGAAACTAAAGCATTAGTGTCATTTATTCTAATGAGTAAAACGCGCTTATGGTGCCCAAACATGAAAAAAAGGAGATTATTATGTGAATTCGTGTTTGCCCTAAATGGCAGACGAACTTTAATTCTAAAAAATGGTTGAAACAAAAGCTTTTCTTATCAAACCAAAGCATCAATGTCATTTATCCTAATGAGGAGAATTAGTTTATGGTTCCTAATCATGAAAAGAAAAGAGACTATTGCGTGAATCCTTGTTTAGCCTAATTGATAGACAAGCTTTGATTCTAAAAATGGTGGGAAGTGAAGTTTTTCTTATGAAACCAATGCATTAATTCATTTATCCCAATGAGGAGAATGAGTTTATGGCGCCCAATGATGAAAAGAAAGGAGATTATTGTGTGAATCCATGTTTATCCCAATTGATAGACGAACATTGATTTTAAAAATAGTGATAAAAAAAGTTTTTCTTATGAGACCAAAGCGTCAATATCATTATCTCAATGAGGAGAATGTATTTATGGTGCCTAGTCATGAAGAGAAAGGAGATTGTTGTGTGAATTCATATTTGTCCAAATTGACATACGAACTTTAATTCTATAAAACGGTGGAGAATAAAGCTTTTTGTATGAAACCAAAGCATGAATGTCATTTATCCTAATGAGTAGAATGAGCTTATGTTACTAAATAATGAAAAGAAATGAGATTATTATGTGAATCTACGTTTGTCTAAATCGATGAAGAACTTTAATTCTAAGAATGGTGGAAACTAAAGTTTTCTTATGAAACCAAAGCATCAATATCATTTATCCCAATGAGGTGAATATGTTTATGGTGCCCAATCATTAAAAGAAAGAAGATTATTATGTGAATCTATGTTTATCCCAACTGACAATGAACTTTGGTTGTAAAAAATGGTTGGAAGTGGAGTTTTTCTTATGAAATCAAAGCATCAATATCATTTACGCTAATGAGGAGATTGTGTTTATGGTGGTCAATTGTGAATAGAAATTTGATTTTTACATGATTTCGTGTTTATCTTAGTTGACTGACGAAATTTAATTCTAAAAATTGGTGGGAAGTGATATTTTTCTTATAAAACCAATGCATCAATTCATTTACCCTAATAAGGAGAATGAGTTTGTGGCACCTAATAATGAAAAGAATGGAGATTATTATGCAAATTCCTGTTCGTCCTAATTGACATATGAAATTTGATTATAAAAATGGTGGAAAGTGAAGCTTTTTTTCTCAAAACCAAAGCATCATTTCATTTATCCCAACAAGGAGAATAAGTTTGTGGTGCCCAATCATGAAAAGAAATGAGATTATTTTGTAGATCCGTGTTTGTCCCAATTAACATGCGAACTTTAATTCTAAAAATGATGGAAAGAGAAGCTTTTTTGTATAAAACCAAAGCATCAATGCCATTTATCCCAATGAGTAGAACGAGCTTATGGTGCCCATAGATGAAAAGAAAATAAATTATTATGTGAATCCATGTTTGTCCTAATTGACACATGAACTTTGATCTGAGAAACGTTGAAAGAAAAGCTTTTCTTATGAAACCAAAGCATCAATGTCATTTATCCCAATATGGTTCCTAATCATGAAAAGAAAGGAGATTATTACATGAATCCGTTTTTATCCCAATTGATAGATGAACTTTGATTCTAAAAATGGTAGGAAACGAAGGTTTTATTATGAAGCCAAAGGGTCAATTTATTTATCCCATTGCAGAGAATGAGTTTATGGTGTCCAATCATGAGAAAAAAAAGAGATTATTATATGAATCTGTGCTTACCCTAATTGACATATGAACTGTGATTCTAAAAAATGGTGGAAAGAGAAGCTTTTCATATAAAACAAAAGCATCAATTCATTTGTCCCAATGAGGAGAATGAGTTTATGACACCCAATTATAAATAGAAAAGAGATTAATAGGAGAATTTGTGTTTGTCACAATTTACAGATGAATGTTAATTCTACAAATAAGGGAAGTGAAGCTTTTTTTATGAAACCAAAGCATCAATGTCATTTATCCTAATGAGTAGAATGCGCTTATGGTGCCCAAACATGGAAAGAAAGGAGATTATTATGTGAATCCTTGTTTATCCTAATTAACACACGAACTTTGATTCTAAAAAATGGTTCAAACAAAAGCGTTTCCTATCAAACCAAAGCATCAATGTCATTTATCCTAATAAGGAGAATTAGTTATGGTTCCTAATCATGAAAAGAAAGGAGATTATTGTGTGAATCCATTTTTGGCCTAACTGATAGACGAGCTTTGATTCTAAAAATGGTGGGAAATGAAGTTTTACTTATAAAACCAAAGCATCAATTTATTTATCCCAATGAGAAGAATGAGTTTAAGGTGCTCAATGATGAAAGAAAAGGAGATTATTGTGTGAATCCATGTTTATCCCATTGATAGATGAACATTGATTCTAAAAATAGAGAGAAAAAAAGTTTTTCTTGTGAAACCAAAGCATCAATATCATTATCTCAATGAGGCGAATGTATTTATGGTGCCCAATCATGAAAAGAAAGGAGATTATTGTGTGAATCCATGTTTGTCCAAACTAACATATGAACTTTAATTCTATAAAACTGTAGAGAATGAAGTTTTTTGTATGAAACCAAAGCATGAATGTAATTTATCCCCATTAGTAGAACAAGTTTATGTTGCCAAATAATGAAAAGAAAGGAGATTATTATATATATCTTGTTTGTCTAATTGATAGAAGAACTTCAATTCTAAGAATAATGGAAACTAAGGTTTTTCTTATGAAACCAAAGCATCAATATCATTTATCCTAATGAGGTGAGTATGTTTATGGCACCCAATTATGAAACGAAAGGAGATTACTATGTGAATCCATATTTATCCCAATTGACAGATGGACTTTTGTTGTAAAAAATGGTTGGAAGTGGAGTTTCTCTTATGAAATTGAAGCATCAATATCATTTATGCTAATGAGGAGATTGTGTTTATGGTGCCCAATCGTGATGAGAAATGTGATTATTACGTGAATTCATGTTTATCCCAATTGACTAACGAAATTTGATTCTAAAAAAGGGCGGGAAGTGATATTTTTCTTATGAAACCATTGCATTAATTCATTTACCCTAATGAGGAGAATGAGTTTATGGCACCTAATAATGAACAAAATGGAAATTATTATGCGAATCCGTGTTTGACCTAATTGACAAACGAACTTTGATTCTAAAAATAATGGAAAGTGAAGCTTTTTTTATGAAACCAAAGCATCAAGTGATTTATCCCAATGAGTGGAACAAGCTTATTGTGCCCAAACATGAAAAGGAAGGAGATTATTATGCGAATCTATGCTTGTCCCAATTGACAAATGAACTTTGATTGTAAAAAATGATCGAAAGTGAAGTTTTTCTTATGAAACCAAAGCATCAATCATTTATCCCAATAAAAAAAATATGTTTATGGTGCCCAATCATGAAAAGAAAGGTAATTATTATATGAATCCGTGTTTATCCTAATTAACAGATAAAATTTGATTCTAAAAAATATGAGAGGTGAAGTTTTTTTGATGAAACCAAATCATTAATTAACTTATCCCAATGAGGAGAATGAGTTTATCGTGCCTAATCATGAAAAGAATGGAGATTATTATGTGAATCCATGTTTGTCCTAATTGACACATGACATTTGATTCTAAAAATGGTGGAAAGTGAACCTTTTTTTATGAAACCAAAGCATCAATTCATTTATCCCAATAAGGAGAATGAATTTATGGCACCCAATCATGAAAAGAAAAGAGATTATTTTGCGAATTCGTGTTTGTCCCAATTGATAAATGAGCTTTAATTCTAAAAATGGTGGAAAAAGAAGCTTTTCTTATGAAACCAAGCATAAATGTCATTTATCCGAATGAAGAGGATTAGTTTATGGTTCTTGGTCATGAAAAGAGGGGAGATTATTACTTGAATCCGTGTCTATCCTAATTGATAGACAAAATTTGATTCTACAAAATGGTGGGAAATGAAGTATTTCTAATGAAACCAAAGCATTAATTCATTTATCCTAATGAGAAGAATGAGTTTATGGTGCCCAATCAAGAAAAGAAAGGAGATTATTACATGAATCCGTGTTTATTCCAATTGATAGACAAACTTTGATTCTAAAAATGGTAGGAAAAGAAGTTTTATTATGAAACCAAAGCATAAATATCATTATCCCAATGGGAAGAATGAGTTAATGGTGCCTCATCATAAAAAGAAAGGAGATTATTGTGTGAATCCATCTTTGTCCAAATTGACATACGAACTTTAATTATATGAAATGGTGGAGAGTGAAGCTTTTTGTATGAAACCAAAGCATCAATATCATTGATCCCAATGAGTAGAATGAGCGTATGTTGCCAAATAATGAAAAGAAAAGATATTATTACATGAATATGTGTCTGCCCAAATTAATAGAAGAACTTTAATTCCAAGATTGGTTGAAAGTAAAGTTTTTCTTATGAAACCAAAGCATCAATATCATTTATCCCAATGAGGAGAAAGTGTTTATGGTGCCCAATCATGAAAACAAAGGAGATTATTACATGAATCAGTGTCTATCTCAATTGGTAGATGAACTTTGATTGTAAAATTGCTTGGAAGTGGAGTTTTTCTTATGAAAATGAAGCATCAATATCATTTATTCCAATAAGGAGATTGTGTTTATGGTGCCCAATCATGAAAAAAAAAGGTGATATTATGTGAATTCATGTTTATCCCAATTGACAGACAAAATTTGATTTTAAAAAATGGTGGGAAGTGATGTTTTTCTTATGAAACCAACACATCAATTCATTTATCCCAATAAGGAGAATAAGTTTATGGCTCCTAATCGTGAAAAGAATGGAGATTATTGTTTGTCCTAATTGTCACTTGAAATTTAAGCCTAAAAATGGTGGAAAGTGATTATGAAACCAAAGCATCAAGTTATTCATCCCATTAAGGAGAATGAGTTTGTGGGGCTCAATCATGAAAACAAAAGAGATTATTTTGCGAATTCATGTTTGTCACAATTGACAAACAAATTTTAATTCTAAAAATAGTAGAAAGAGAAGCCTTTTTTATGAAACCAAAGCATCAATGTCATTTATCCCAATAAGTAAAATGAGCTTATGGTGCCCATATGTGTTTGATCTAATTGACATACAAACTTTGATTCTAAAAAATGGTAGAAAGAAAAGATTTTCTTATAAAATCAAAGCATTAATGTCATTTATCCTAATGAGGAGAATTAGTTTATGGTTTCTAATCACGAAAAAAAAGGAAATTATTACAGGAACCCGTGTTTATCCCTATTGATAGATGAATTTTGATTCTAAAAATTGTGGGAAGTGAAATTTTTCTTATGAAACAAAAGCATCCATTCATTTATTACAATGAGGAAAATCAGTTTATGGTGCCCAATCATGAAAAGATAGGAGATTATTGTGTGAATCCATGCTTATCCAAATTGACATATGAAGTTTGATTCAAAAAAATGGTGGAATAAGAAGTTTTTCGTATGAAACAAGAGCATTAATTCATTTGTCCTAATGAGCAGAATGAGTTTATGCCACCCAATCATAAATAGAAAGGAGATTATTATGCGAATCCTTGTTTGTCACAATTGAAATATGAACTTTAGTTCTAAAAATGATGGAAAGTGAAGCTTTTTTTACGAATCCAAAGCATTAATGTGATTTATCCCAGTAAGGAGAATTATTTTATGGTTCCTAATCATGAAAATAAAGAAGATTATTATATCAATACGTGTTTATCCCAATTGATAGATGAACTTTGATTCTAAAATTGGTGGGAAGTGAAGTTTTTCTTATGAAACCAATGTATCAATTCATTTATCGCAATGAGAAAAATGAGTTTATGGTGCCCAATCATGAAAAAAAGGGCGATTATTATGTGAATCCGTGCTTATCCCAATTGACATATGAACTTTTATTCTAAAAAATGATGGGAAAAGAAGTTTTTCGTATGAAGCGAAAGCATCAATTCATTTATCCCAATAAGGAGAATAAGTTTCTAGCACACAATCATAAATAGAAAGGAGATTTTATATGAATCTGTGTTCATCCCAATTGACAGATGAACTTTAATTCTAAAAATGATGGAAAGTGAAGCTTTTTTTATGAAACCAAAGCATCAATGTCATTTATCCCAATCAGTGGAATGAGCTTATGGTGCCCAAACATGAAAAGAAAGAAGATTATAATGCAAATCTATGTTTGTTCCTTTTGACAAACGAACTTTGTTTGTAAAAAATGGTAGGAAGTAAAGTTTTTCCTATGAAGCCGAAGTATCAATATCATTTATCACAATAAGAAGAATGTGTTTATGGTGCTCAATCATGAAATGAAAGGAGATTATAATGTGAATCCGTGTTTATCCCAATTGACAGACAAAATTTGATTCTAAAAAATGGTAGGAAGTGAGTTTTTCTTATAAAACCAATGCATCAATTCATTTATCCCAATGAGGAGAACGAGTTTATGGTGCCCAATCATGAAAAGAAAGAACATTATTATGTGAATCTGTGTTTATCCCAATTGATAGACGAACTTTCATTCTAAAAATGGTGAGAAAAGTAGTTTTTCTTATGAAATCAAAGTGTCAATATCATTTATCCCAATGAGGAGAATGTGTTTTTGGTACCCAATCATGAAATGAAAGTAGATTATTATGTGAATCCATGTTTGTCCAAATTGACATGCGAGCTTTAATTTGGATGAAACCAAAGCATCAATGTAATTTGTCCCAATAAGTAGAACGAGCTTATGTTGCCAAATAATTAAGAAAAAGGTGATTCTTATGTGAATCTGTGTTTGTCCAAATCGATGGAAGAACTTTAAGTCTAAAAATAGTAAAAAGTGAAGCTTTTCTTATGAAACCAAAGCATCAATGTCATTTATCCCATTAAGGAGAATGTGTTTATGGTGCCCAATCATGAAAAAAAAGAGATTTTTACGTGAATCTTTGTTTATCCCAATTGACAGCTGAACTTTGATTGTAAAAAATGGTTGGAAGTGGAGTTTTTCTTATGAAATTGAAGCAACAATATCATTTATCCCAATAAGGAGATTATGTTCACGGTGCCCAATCATGAAGAGAAAGGTGAATGTTACGTGAATTCGAGTTTATCCCAATTGACAGATGAAATTTGATTCTAAAAAATGGTGGGAAGTGATTTTTTTCTTATGAAACCAACACATCAATTCATTTTTCCCAACGATGACAATGAGTTTATGGAGTCTAATCATGCAAAGAATGGACATTATTATGCAAATTCGTGTTTGTGCTAATTGACACATAAAATTTGACTCTAAAAATGGTGGAAAATGAAGCTTTTTTTTATGAAACCAAAGCATTAATTCATTTATCCCAAGGAGGAGAATGAGTTTGTGGCCCCTAATCATGAAAAGAAAGGAGATTATATTTTGAATCCATGTTTGTCCCAATTGATAGACGAATTTTAATTCTAAAAATGGTGGAGAGAGAAACTTCTTTTATGAAACCAAAGCATCAATGTCATTTATCCCAATGGGTAGAATTAGCTTATGTTGCCCAAACATGAAAAGAAAGGAGATTATTATGTGAATCAGAGTTTGTCCTAATTGATACACGAACTTTGATCCTAAAAAATGGTTGAAAGAAAAGCTTTCTATGAAACCAAAGCATCAACATCATTTATTCCAATGGGGAGAATTATTTTATGGTTCATAATTATGAAAAAAAAAAGAGATTATTACATCAATCCATGTTTATCCCAATTGATAAATGAACTTTGATTCTGAAAATGGTGGGAAGTGAAGTTTTTCTTATGAGACCAAAGGGTCAATTCATTTATCCTAATGAGGAGAATGTGTTTATGGTGCCTAATCATGAAAAGAAAGGAGATTATTATGTGAATCCGTGTTTATCCCAATTAACATATGAACTTTGATTCTAAAAAAGGGTGGGAGGAGAAGTTTTTCATATGAAAAGAAAGCATTAAGTCATTTGTCCCAATAAGGAAAATAAGTTTATGGCACCTAATCATAAGATAGAAAAGAGATTATTATGCAAATCCGCATTTATCCCAATTAACAAACAAAATTTGATTTTAAAAAATAAGGGGAAGAAAAGTTTTTCTTATGAAACCAAAGTAGCAATTCATTTATCCCAAGGTGGAGAATAAGTTTATGGTGCCCAATCATGAACAAAACGGAGATTTCATGAATTCGTGTTTATCCCAATTGATAGATGAATTTTGATTCTAAAAATGGTGGGAAGAGAAGTTTTTTTAGGAAACCAAAAACATCAATATCATTTATCCCAATGAGGAGAATGTGTTTATGGTGCCCAAGCAAAAAAAAAAGAGATTATTACATGAATCCGTGCTTAACCCAATTGACAGACAAAATTTGACTCTAAAAAAAAGCGGGAAGTGAAGTTTTTCTTATGAAACCAAAGCATCAATTCATTTATCCCAACAAGGAGAATGAGTTTATGGTGCCCAATCATAAAAAGAAAGGAGATTATTACGTGGATTCATGTTTGTCCCAATTGATAGACAAACTTTGATTCTAAAAATGGTGAGAAGAGAAGTTTTTCTTACGAAACCAATGTATCAATTCATTTATCCCAATAAAGAGAATGATTTTATGGCACCTAATCCTGAAAGAATGGAGATTATTATGTGAATCATGTTTATCCTAATTGACACATGAAATTTGATTCTAAAAATGATTGAAAGTGAAACTTTTTTTTATGAAATCAAAGCATCAATTCATTTATCCCAAAAAGGAGAATGAGTTTGTGGTGTCCAATCATGAAAGGAAAGGACATTATTACATTAATTCGTGTTTATCCCAATTGATAGACGAACTTTGATTCTAAAAATCATGGAAAATGAAGCTTTTTTATGAAACCAAAGCATCAATATAATTTATCCCAATGAGGAGAATGTGTTTATGGTGCCCAATCATGAAAAGAAAGGAGATTATTATTTGTCCAAATTGATATATGAACTTTAATTCTATAAAATGGTGTAGAGTGAAGCTTTTTGTACGAAACCAAAGCATCAATGTCATTTATCCCATTAAGTAGAATGAGTTTATGTTGCCAAATAATGAAAAGAAAAGAGATTATTATATGAATCTATGTTTGTCGAAATTGACAAAAAGATTTTAACTCTAAAAATGGTAGGAAGTGAAGTTTTTCTTATGAAACCAAAGTATCAGTGTCATTTATCCCAATAGGAAAAATGTGTTTGTTGGGCCTAATCATAAAAAGAAAGGAGATTGTTACGTGAATCTGTGTTTAAGCCAATTGACACATGAGCTTTGGTTGCAAAAAATGGTTTGAAGTGATGTTTTCTTATGAAATCGAAGCATCAATATCATTTATCCCAATGAGGAGATTATGTTTATGATGCCCAATTGTGAAGAGAAAGGTTATGATTACGTAAATTCATGTTTATCCCAATTGAGAAATGAAATTTTATTTTAAAAAATGGTAGGAACTGATGTTTTTCCCATGAAACCAATGCATCAATTCATTTATCCCAATGAGGAGAATGATTTTATGGCACCTGATCATGAAAATAATGGAGATTATTATGCGAATCCGTGTTTGTCCTAATTGACACATGAATTTTGATTCTAAAAATGATGGAAAGTGAAGCTTTTTTTATGAAATCAAAGCATCAATTCATTTATACCAACAAGAAGAATGAGTTTGTAGTGCCCAATCATGAAAAGAAAATAGATTATTTTGTAAATCCATGTTCGTCCCAACTGACAGAGGAACTTAAATTCTAAAAATGGAGAAAGAAAGCTTTTTTTATCAAACCAAAGAATCAATGTCATTTATCCCAATAAGTAGAATGAGCTTATGGTGCATATACATGAAAAGTTATCCAAATTGACACAGGAACTTTCATTCTAAAAATGGTTGAAAGAAAAGCCTTTCTTATGAAACCAAAGCATCAATGTCATTTATCCAATAAGGAGAATCAATTTATGGTTCCTAATCATGAAAGAAAGAAGATTGTTACGTGAATTCATTTTTATCCTAATTGATAGCCAAACTATGATTCTAAAAATGTTAGGAAGTGATTTTTTTTTATGAAACCAAAGCATCAATCCATTTATCCCAACGAGGAGAATGAGTTTATGGTGCCCAATCATGAAAAGAAAGGAGATTATTGTCTGAATTCATGCTTATCCCAATTGACGTATGAACTTTAATTCTAAAAATGGTTGAAAGTGAATCTTTTTTTATGAAACCAAACCATCAATATCATTTATCCGAACGAGGAGAATATGTTTATGGTGCCCCATCATGAAAAGAAAGGAGATCTTTATATGAATGCATGTTTGTCACAATTGAAAGACGAACTTGAATTCCAAAAATGGTAGAAAGAGAAGTTTTTCTTATGAAACCAAAGAATCAATATCATTTATCCCAATAAGGAGAATGTGTTTATGGTGCCCAATCATGAGATGAAAGGAGATTATTAAGTAAATCTGTGTTTGTCCAAACCAACATGCGAACATTAATTCTAAAAATGGTAGAAAGAAAAGTTTTT